>VZTV01106471.1:0-31783 GCA_013400875.1 Anhinga rufa | reverse complement strand
AGACTCAAATGCTACCAAACAGGAATAGAATTGCATCAGTGCTCACTGTACGTAGCTACACAAAGTGCGAGACAGTGGAAAATAAGGTCCACGTTCTCAACTCAGTATAAGAAAGCCAAGTTCTTCTGAATTCAGTATATTTTATAGCAGCTTACTCTCACTGAGAACCTTGATCCCAGGGAAATTCATCTTGTAAAATACTGCAGACCCTTCTTGGTTGGGGATTCTCCCCAGATGCTTCTATCAATTACCAGTCATCAGAGTAAGAATAAGAGGATTTGGATAAGGGAATTTATTGCTACCAGAAAATGAAGAAGGCAGCCTGGTTGACACTTTGAGCAATTTACCTTCTGGCTAGGTTTCTAGATACAATAAATCAATATAGTTTGAAATAGTCAAAGACAAGACAGATCTCATTGTAAATAAGGCCACAGAGACTATGATTAACTTACACATATGCACTGCTACACCCGCTAGTATAAGCTTAAAGCTATGTGCTAAATCCTTTTATTTTTGTCAGAAGCTATTTCAGATTAGCTGAATGACATTTCATGATTAATTCTTTTTAAAAATGTGGTATGTGAAACGAACATCTATTATTTTCTAAAATAAAAGGAGCTCCATTTTTTTAAACTCAGTCTAGATCATTCAATCTACTTGAAAGGGCAAATTACAGCTTGATTGTAGGCCAATTATCCTGGTGGAGATCACTTGAATGACTATAAATGTATTCTTTCACAGGCAGTATTTGTAATTTGAACACTGATGTTATTTAATTAAAGAATAAAAAATATCTCAGGTACTTTAGGTCAAAAAACTCATTGAAATGAGTGTAGTTCTACATATATGCTGTTGTACTTTTCTGGAATGGGTCTTTCAGCCTTTGAAGTCTGAGTCCCAGGCCTCAAAAATAGTTTTGCTGATGTTCATGGAGCTACACACAGGGAAAAGCACGGAGCCAAGCCCATGGCTGATCTTCCTTCACTGACCTCAGGATGCCAGCGCAGCAGCTTGTAACAGCAAGCCCACAGCTACACAGAAAAGTGATATCCTTTGGAAAGAGCAACCATGGGGTCTGCAGGTGGAAGTAATTCAGTAAAGCACAGGCAATTCCTCAATGCACTCATCTGCACCCATACTAACTGGCGCTCAGAACAGACTTAGTCACACACTGTCGGAGCTGGCCCCCACTGCTTGGTGCATCAATCACCCTGCTTTTACAGCCTAGACTGCAACGACGAAAAATACGAGCGTAGACTTTATATTCTGAACATTAAATTCTCTCTCTCCAGAAATGTTATAACTAAGGAACAGTAAAGCAGAACTCATTACCATGAGCTGATTATGAAGACTGTGACCATGCTCTGGGTTATTATAATCTGATTAGTACCCTAATCTATTTTATCCAGCTTCATGACAGTTCAGTACAGATTATCTTGAATACTTCAGCTGGTTGTGCTAACTCACTGAGAAGTTCTTCCAGTTGCATTGGCTAGCATTAACTTAAAAAGAAAATGTTTACTGTGTTAAAAATAACCCTTTCAGCATTTAGGGAAATAAAAAAAACTAAACCAAACCAAACCCTTTATTTGTATTTATCTTCTCATTCTTCACATTTTGAGTCATGTCTCACGATCAGCTAAGGAAGGCCTTATTGTGGTTCCAATGATATAAATCATTGGAGTTTGTGCCAATACTTTTATTTGTCATATTTATTGGAACTGACATTTTTCTGGACTCTGTTCACACTATGACTTATGAGCTTAATTGGGTTTCATTTGTTTTGCTGTTTAAAATAAATTAAGACCAGGGTGTGGGGGATTTAGTCTCCCTAATGATCTTTATTTTCTAATATTGTGCAATGTGAATTGAACATTCTAGTTGTTATTGAATTATGCCATCTTATTAGGAAAGACCTTACCCAGCTATTTAGAATATCCTCTTCATTTCAGAACTACTATTTCATTTAATCCCTGTAACATAAACCAGGGATCTCATCTAGTTATACTCATGCTAGGGATGAGGAGCCGAAGCAGGAAGGCTAAGACTAAATTAGAAGCTGTGCCTGAGCTAAGACAGATGTGCAAGGGACTGAAGTTCACTCTCCCAAATGCAGTCTTAGGATGGGTCATACATGTTCTTAAAATAAGCAGCAACAGGGGAACAACTGGGCAAGCTAAGGCTTAGAGGGCCTTGGAAGGTCTTAAAGAAAAGAAAAAACACAGTAACAATATATTATAAATTATGCACTCAAACAGATTTAGGTCACAAAATTCAGAAAAAGTCACAATTCAGGAAAAAGGTTATTTTCCTCTGATACTGCTGGTGCTGGAAACAGCTGCCACTTGTCTAGACAGCAGAATTCCTGCCCATTCCTGGTGGCCTTCTGCAGGAGCTGCCCAACAGAGGCCGAGGAAGGAAGGTGGCTATGGAGATGGATACTGCGTCTGCCTTCCAAGGAGCAGGTACTGAGAAGCTGTACGCTAATCAGGACCCCCCTACTTCAGTATAATCCACTCCATTTCTTCTTTAGAATCAAGATTCATCCATCTCTGCTGCACTCCAAACACCTCTGAAGCCAAATCCAGCCTACATCAGAAGGTATTATATTAAATAAAAAGAGAATAGGTGATACACAATTTTTATGCTGTTACAGTTAATTTCTGCACTACTTCCTCATATCAATAATTGCAGTTTTGCCTGACTGAAGCCCAGAAGACTTATCCTACATAAGATTTTATGCAAAACTCTCTGATGTCCAACTGAGTTCTTAAATCGGGGAGAATACTGTCTCCAAGGAGTGAGCCATGGCACCAGAAATGAAGGCGCGCTTAGAGCATGTGTATTTGAGATAGAGAGAGAAAAGAAAGACTTGCCTAATCTGAAATGCTGAGAGCAGAAAAGCCTTTTATTCTTGGTTCCCAAGGCTCTTCACTGATTCTTGGAGGAGAGTTTGGGTTTTTCTTTGAGGTCAGAACATTTCAGAATCATATTGTATAGGGTTTTCAAAACCCCCTAAAACAAGGGCCACTGCCTAGTTCTCATCAAACTTGCTCAGCGGAGACAGGAGTCAGCATAACAGCAAAGCACAATGCTCAATTCTCTTGCAATAAAGCACAGATCCAAGAACGTCTTGCAGGGTATGTAACACTTTCCCGTAAGAAAACCCCAGCCTAGCAACAAAAAACTGCAAAAGGCCCTCAAAACCTGAATATTGTAAGCATAGGTTAAATACTTCTGTTGTGTTTAGGTCCGAAAATTATTAAACAATAAACCAGATGTTTGGGATTTAAGGAGATGGGACTCGCTGAAAGATCTCTGATGACCCTTGGGGAACTCAGGGGTTATAAAGCAGAAAGGCAGAAAACCTGCTTGACAACCATGGGTACATTGTAAGTATACAACTGCCCATGCACAATTTGTGATAAAGTCTTGGGCAAGGTGGAAAGGAGTGAAGGAGAAAGATCGTTAAAAAGGTTAGTTCAGTTATCTCCTTTATGTGGGTAGATCAGGCTGATGATCATCCAGACAGAGAGGACGGCACCTCAATTAAATGAACAACTATTAACAACAAAAGTTGTTAGGGGCAGTAGTGATAGCTGGTGCTCTGTTAACAACCCCCAGGTCAGACACGTACTCCTCCTAGATATGAATTAAAGTCTCAAAGAGGGAACCGAATCAAAGTTAAAAACTCTTGATGATTGCCTGCAAAATAACAGTTGATGTGACTAATTTCTGATGAAACAAGCATTAATGGCAATAAGGAAATGTTTGAAATGGCTTAAAATGCTTAAAAATGCTTAAAAATAATACTATGCTATGCCATTAAAGCAAAGTTGGCTATTAACTGCAGTATTCATAAGAGGAGATGCAAAGCGATTCTGCTGGAGGAATGGCAGGGCACCTCAGGGATAGAGGATGCAGACTGAAAAGGAAAAGGTTGATGGGCCCAGAATATTCGCAGTAACTATTCTTTGCTCTTCTTTTAAATCATGTTTTAAAGCGGTTTATGAATCCATCTCCAATAAGCTACCGAGGATCAGACAAGACCAACCCAAGGTCATACTTTAAAAGAAACTGGATTTATCCCTGGAAGAAACAGGCCCGCTATATCTTTTACACAGGATTGCTCATCAGCTCTTCATTTCTAAAATACCTTTCTAAGGGTACGCTCCACACACCTTTACCTGATCTAATGGGTCACCTTCTACAATAGCCTGCTGTTCTGTACACCTTATATAGTGACGAGTTTCTTCCCAGTTCTCAACCTGCCTGGTTTATCCCATCTGCCAGCTCTGACAGCTAGTTCTTTTCATAAAGTCCTAAATTATTTTACTCCTCAAATAACCACTTAATCTTCACCCTTCTCTTTACCCATTTGGTAAACAGCAAATTTTTAAAGCTTTCATTCTGATGCCTTCAAACACCTTAGACTTGCTTGTCAGTTCTGGCATGACATATTAAATATCCTCCTTGCCGCTAAAGGAAGGCATACATACAGGTTTCAGCCTGTTTAAGAGGGTACAGAAAGGTGAATACATTTGAAGTTGCTGACACCTGCAAACTCCAGACAGAAATATGAGCACTGATCAGTGGAAATATATTCAACTGCTGGTCTCCACAGACATTTCTCTTTATTATGTAACTTTTCACAAAGTTTTGGCCTTGTACAGTTGCTGCACCTTACTGGGTTTTATTTTCCATTCTATTATTCCTTCAGTCCTATCCATCTTGTGATTTTACACAGTTGGCATTGAATAGGTTGATCCATCTCATAGTTAATCAACCTAGTCCTTTCTTGAGAGCAGGGATTGATTACAATATCCCCCGTTTCTCCTGAATTATGTTGCTTACTTAAATGTTCCCAAAGAAATGTTCCCACAAGAGAATTGCCCCTTTATCCCCCTGACTGTGTAATGGTCTGCTATGTCCAACGGGGACCGTAAGACAATAACTGCTCAGTTCATTTAGTTTGCATTCCAAGTGTGGAATTTCTTCTTGTTAGTATGAAATCAGGTGTCAAATGTACATGTCAGACAAAAGAGGATTAGTATTGTTCTGGGCAAACATTCTAGTAAGATAAATAATTCAAACTGTAGATTTGCTGCATATCCTACACAGAGTTATGAACAGACTTTCAGTATTTATCTTCTTACTATTTACCTATATAGAAACCGTTTCTATGTTCTGCCTTCTAATTCAAGAATCAAGTTATGTTATACATTTGCCATTGTTGATACAGACTAGATCCTGGTATGCAGTGCAGAAATTGGAGTTTGATTTTCAGAGACCTATTAAGAAAATCAGAAATCACTCATTTTATATAGAGAGCAGCAAGAAAGAGAGTACAAATAGACTAATTTTGGCTTTTCAAACATATATACCAAGCTTCATGAACATGCTGTCTCAGGGTTGACAAGAAGAATCGGAGATGAATAAAAATGTTATGGATACACTTTACTAAACTGTTTGTTTCACTATAGCTTTCAGTTAAATCCATCATAATTCCCAGAAAATGGAAGAAAAAAAACAGATCCAAATTGTCAGGGACCCACGAAGAATACTCAAAGGTAATCTAAAAAGATGACTACTAAATTTCATCGTTATAAAGTTGGGTATCACAATACAAAACACACCCTGAAAACTTTGCCCTTCAGGCCGGTTTGTCCGCGTTTGGCTTCTGAAGGCAGCAAGCACTACCCAGCTGCTGCTTATGGAAGAAGAAACAGAAAAGTAGCAGAAAACTCCTGAAGACCAGTAGCTCAGGCAATGAGCAGAGCGTAGCGAAGAGCTGAGGAGTCTGGTCATAGCGACCAAAGTGGCAAACGGGCAGGGAGCTGTAGTGAGATATTCTGGATTGTCACAAAAAGAAAAAAAATCCACTTTCTTCTTTGATACAATGACCCCCCACAGGCCTGTAACAAAACATCTAACCCTGTTTCATTTTTGAAACAGAAAACATTCTGAAAACATTCCGATTCAATGGCATATTAAAACATAAATATATATTTCATGTTTAAATACTGAAATAAAGTGTTTCCATTTTTAATCAAATACACAGGTTTATAAACACTTAGCCAGAGCTATTCAGTACTTTCAGCACAAATGACACGTAATTCAGCCCACCTAACGTTAGAGTTTTAGTGAATAAAGGAGCTGTTAAGGAAACTGTTTCCTCAGCCCATAGCACAGTTAATTCTGCATCACCCTCCGACCGTCTGAGGAACCCTGGGCGTTTTGCCCTGAGCACACCGACACCACCGAGCTCTGTGCTGCTTCTGCAGCCCGGGCCCTGCTGGGGCAGGGAGCGCTCCCCTCCCCTCCTGCCCAAGGACGGGGCAGCACCATCTGGCTCCAAAACTCTCCTTCTCAGCCCATGAATACCTATATTAAAGAGAGGGTAAAGTAACAAAGATCTTTGGAACCTGTTAAAACAGCCTCGCTGCAAGTCCACTACTCCTTTCAGAGGTAGACCAAAAAAAAGGAAAAATATATAAAAAAAAAGAAAAAGCCACTCCTTTCAGTATAATCTGTCTTTTAAGCTGAGCAACCAAAGTAAGGGATCTTAGTTCAGCCTCAACAGAAACAGCAAAACATCATTCTGGGAGATTTCTTAAATCGTTTTGCGAAGTACTTCACCCCCCGAGCTTCAGGGCACGGAGAGCAGCGCGGTAAACACAAATTTCGGGATGACAACTTCATTCACATGGAAAAGGTTTTGCCAACACACTGACACCAGAAAAACTTCCTAGTAGACAGGGATGTCATTTATACCAGCGAAAACCGCTCGTCAGTCAAGCAACCCCAGGTCCCTGAATGACATCGACGGTTACTGCACTGACACGGGCAGGCCCGCCTGCACAAACCTGATTGTTTGGGGCAAAGAACAAACTGTGGCAGTGTGGTGCTGGCCCAAACATTTCTGAGAACCAAGTATATATTTTCCTGTGCCTTAGAATTTATTGGAAATGGTCTGTGATTCAGCTAATTTCACACTTTAGTCAGAGCTGGACTTTGACCAGGATCACTAACATTTTTGGATAATCATTAAGGAAGCATTAAAGTGCAATCCAATTTCTTAGAAAACAATCAGTCCATGTGAATCAATGCCACACATTCATTTTGCTGACTTGCTATATGGTTTGGACTATAAATTGTGGACTCAGAGACAAGTACAAAGGGAATGCACCCCTCTCCCCTATCATAATCCTGCGTGCTAGCTCTGTGTTAACTCCGCTGAGGGTTAGGCAGCACAGAGACAGAACTGGTTACCTGGACCATATCATTCCCCAGTGACCACTCTCAGATATTTCTCCAGCTTGCTTTTTCCAAACGGAGGAATGGAAGAAGAAACCTCACATTGTCTGGGGCAGAGACATGGTCTGAATTCTCTACCTTGTACCAAAAAGAGAGATTTTCTATATTTGTCAGCACAGGCCGAATACTGAGGAAAGTCAGACCAATACAGAACATTTCTGAATGCCATTTTTTACACCTGTAAAAAACAGACGGAGCATTTGTGCAAATCAGGGTACTGTGTTTTACATCCCTTCTTCACAAATGTAAATGACTCCCGCAGGCAATAGTGAATTGGGTGTTATGGATTTTTTTGTTCTTGTTTATCACTACATCCCCATATGACAACATGGAAAATAGAAGTAACAAATAGCTAAGTTGTTAGTACACTGAGGTAAAACTCATGAAAGAAAAAATATATCATCAATCTCCACCAAAATTGGGATGCAAAGGTTTTTATGGAAACACTTACTCTCAATAGCATGTATGTATTCCAGACATAGCAAATTACTTTAGCATGAGCAAACAACCCATTTGTCTACAGAAGTGTTCCTAGGAAATACCCTGAAATTATTTATAGTATGTAACGACAGAAACCACACGCACACCCCCAAAATGTTTTAGTGCATGGAGAGATGTAAAGAAGCAAATATACTGTGTACATGACAGGCTAGTGCACTTCTGAGTAATTTCTTGTCTTGTTGTTTGAAGTGTATTTGCTGTTTTGCTCCAAACAGCAGGTGCAGATGTAATTGAAAGTGGTTGGTTGTGTCAAACGAGAAAGATTTCACGAGAAACCTTAAAGAGCTAACCTATACCCTACTTGGGAGAACTGAATTCACTGATCTGCAAGAGGAAAGTCACAGGCTGACTGCAAAACAAGAGTGTCCATTTGGCCTTCCTCCACCACTCCTGATGAAATCATGCTATCCGGGGGCCAGTATTGCTCCGCAGATGTGCTCTGCCTTATAAACAAATGAGTGAGGTGCCTTGGGAACAGGCACTTTAATGTATGAAACAGATTGCATTCTGTTCTGCCACAAGCAAACAGATGACTGAGTGAACAACTGACATCTTTATTTGCAAATATTTCCAATTCTTTCCTTGCACCGGGCCCCTAACACCTTCATCACACAACTGGTTTCTCCAGTTCCCGGAGCTGGGTCCCACAGCCTCCATGCGGGCACATTTTGGGAGATGTGGACAGGCCCTCCTCGCTTATCTCTTCTTAACTCAGTGGAAACTGGGGCTGGTATTCTGTGAATTTCTGCCGCAGCTAGTTAGATTTAAGGGGTTTGTCCTGAAGGAAGAGCAAAGATGATGGATGTCCTCCCATCTGCAGGTGAACCAGAGTGCTGTGGATATATCCATATATTACACAAAAATGCTAGGTTTTTGGCACCTGGATAAAAAACCCCAAGCAATAAAAGAAGATCTTGGAGCAGGGCCAGCGACAATTTTACAGAAAGGTGAAGTGCATGCCTGAGTGTTAGACATTAAAGATACTGCCAGTCAGGGTGCCTTTTTGTGGCATCCCGGAGTCATACTTTTTGTGTTTCCTTCTCAAAGAAAGTTGAGAAGTCTCTCTCGTTGCAAGGGCTAGAAAAGGCACAACTTGGCCAGACTGAAAACAGGCTGAGAAAAGTTGCCCTCATTGTTTTTCTTTCCGACCGGAAGGATGAACAATACAGATGATGAACACAGAAGCGACAGATGTTTTAGTGCCCATTTGGAAAGTCGAGAGATTCATATACCCTAAGAGACCAAATAAGAACTGCAGTACTTATGACTAATGCTTCCATGCCATAATCGAGGCTGTATGCTCCCTCTTATTTTTTCAGCTTTGTATTTAAGTACTCACCTCCCCTGTCCTTCCTAAACCAACAACACCACCTCACAATTTTAGTTGCCATCCCACATTCAACCAAGAGCCTCCTGAGACCAAGCATCCTGGAAACATCCTGCAATGCCTGAACCACTGGAAGTCTTAAAATCCTTTCTACCTTTGAGATGATCTCTCGTTACAGTTCAAATGGGTGGAAAAAACAAAGAACAATATGGAATGGGTAATTGTTTAAAATTCAATAGTTACCATGGGGCCTTTTCTTTTTTCCAGATGTTTTAGCCCAATCTGACTGCAGTTCCAATACACCATCTAAGAATCTAACTCTCTAGCCACAGTGTGTGGTCCAAGAAACCTGTAAAAAAGGCAGGATTATACCCCAGTGAAACGTGCTTGTTTTATAGATTCATCCCAAGCAACCTAGGTCTCTTTGCACAGCTAACTGGAAAGACCTAATCCTCATGCAACCCCTCCACTGCCGAAGTCCATATCAGGTCATGACAACAGGAGACAATAAAGCCTAAAAGCTTTCACCAACCTTCTTTAGGTCACAATAAATTTGGGGAAATACATATTCACATTAGAATTGCAGCATGTCTATGTGAGGTGAGGGACAACCATTAAGGAGTATCCCTTCAGAAAACAACATCTGACCTCATCTTTTTTTCTAAACTAGGCAAATACTCCCATTTTTAGAGCATCTAAAAGAAGACAAGAGTTGGAGCTGACCTCGGTCTCCTACTATACTGTAGCAAAGTGGCAAATGCCAACCAATAGCTGGGGTATTTCCTAAGTGGCACCAGAGCATGGCTGCCTGCCTCCATCCCTAGCTGGAGGGAGCACAGATTCAGGGCTGACTCACCACTCTGTGTTTACACCTCTTGCTCCAAGAATGTATTTTGACAGCATGCAGCATATGCTACCACCCACCACAAAGACAGAACATTCCTGGAAGGGAGTTTCTCTCTTTCTTTTGCAACTGATATAACTGTAAAGGTATTTTTCTGCTTTAGCATCTGCATTTCATTTTTTTTTTCTAAGACAGACTTTTCAAAACTCTTGTTTCTTCACAAGCAACAGCTGTCAGGTTTGATGAGAAGAGGCTCTGCATTTTACAGAACATGGCTACAGAACAAAGACCTTAGGCCCGTGTTTTGGCCACACACAACCAGAGAAAATTTTCCTCTATCTTATACAAGAACATACATGATTAATGTCCATTGGGTCTCTTATGCAGTTCTGCTGTTAACATAGAACATGGTTCACAGTGAAATGGTCTCTGTACTTGGTTGTTCCAAAGTTGGGCTGAAAATATTGCCCCATCCAAATTTTCAGTCCAGTTTCCACCTCTGCTGTATTTTCCATCCACAAATGTTAAATACAGTACCCCCAACTTCAGGAAATTTTTGACATGTTTAAGTATATTCCTATGTCATTCCTTTTGGCATATTCATTGCTTTTAAAAACGCATCTTTTTTACTGTTCACACTGTATTTTAGGCAAGGCACTTCTTTCAGAAGATCTGGTTTTAATTTACATTTGAGTCACTGCCACTGCACAATGGCCATTCATGATGAACACGTCCAATAAACTTAACAACCTTATGATGTGCTGTTTCCTGAGATTAGTTCCATTCTATAGCATCTGTAGAAAAATACATTAATTATTTTTTTTTATTTGCTTTTGTTGTCTAAAAGAAGTTTAATGCCAGTAGTACTGGAATGTGAAGACTTATTCACAAATCAAGTTTTTGTCTGCTTTGTTAAGTTTTTCATTGCTTAGAGATTCTGACATAATGGCTTGCTAGGAATATTATATCTATGAATGAAAACAAAGCCAGTCCAGAGCTGTACTCTCCAACCTATTTCTGTCCTTAACTTGAATTAAGTTAGCATGCTAGCTGGTGTCTGATAGTAGTGTTGTTATGTAGACGTTTTGTCTGAAAAAAATCCAACTTAGATCTTGATCCCATAAAGAATTATGTACACATATCTTTAAATAGGCAATGCTAAAATTATGCTATTTCTATTTCACATTATACTTCATGATTTTTAGAAGGTAAAGGTTGCTCAAAGTTTAATTAAAACCAAAGCACAGTATATTACAAGATTTTTCGCAAGGACACTCTACTTTTTCAAATGCCATTAACAGAGAGGACCCATTGTACTCCTAAGGAGATCTGTGTAATCTGTAATTACATTAACTGTGAGGAATTAATACATTTAGTAATAAAACAGAAATACTAGCTGCATTATTTGAGTATTGGTCTACTCAAATGACACTGCAAAAGCCCTTTCTTAATTCCTTATTCTTTAATATGTTTTCTATATAGAAGACAATTCTCTTTCATGGATCTTATTTCCATTAGTTTCAAAAACTCTGTATCAATAACAGCTTAAATCAAATCCTCTGAAGTCAACCACAGCCCACCCACCATCTTTGATGAAACCCAGCAGAAGAAATGAAGTTATTGTTTGGATCTTGGAATCAAGACCATAACCCTTCAAGGTACTAGTTATATAGGAGAAATTAAAAATAGGTAGTTGTAGGCTTTCAGTCTAAGATTGCTTCTTATTTTGTAATTTTTAATTGCAGGAATAAGCAATCTGTTATTGTAATAATAGCGTAACTGTTTATTTTTCAGGTGAGACAGGAAATCACTTAGCAGAATGTTAGGAAAAAAGCTTTCAAACACCTTAGAAATATCATAAAAATGAGAGCATAAGAGCAAATTTCAAAGCAGTGACTGACTGTGGAATCTTAAGAGCGGGCAGACTCCCGTGCCTCTGTAACCTCCATGCAGGAAAGCTAGAGCTCTCACAAATAGGTTTTACTCTGTTACGCTGGGATTTCAAAAGGACAAAAAGGATTTCAAAAGAGACTTTCTGTTCATAAAGAAAACAGAAAAAAAACCCCAGGGTACTAAAGGGTTAGCTGGGCCAGTGTCTTTTCCTAAGGGCAATTATTGCTAGCTGATCCACCCAGAATTGGAACAGTTAAGCAGATGTGATATTTGAGCTGTGTTTGGTTTATTCGACACACACCTCCAGTGATAACATTCTCAGGAGAAGGATCGTCTCCATTGCCCGGTGCTCTCCACCAAGCGCATTCCTTCCCCAGCCTGGCCTGGCACCACCAGGCACAGCAGTGTTGGAAGGCGCTGCCTCATTGCTAACGTTTTCTTAAAGTCTGGAGTTTTTGTAGCTGGCATGAGCAGGACAGAATGAACCCTGGAAAATACTTACACAGATTACACCAAAGGAATGTAGGGCAAGGATTAAATTATAAACCAAAGTGACTTTAAATGAAATAACACAGCAGGTTGTGATGACCACCTGATACGGCCATTTAGTACCTGACTTTCAAGATATGACGAGGAGTAGGTGGCAGAAGTGAGAAAGAGGAGGGGACTCCTGGCCTGGTGGAAGGCTTGTACGATATCCCAAGTGGGGTCTACATTCCTCTTCCTTCCATCTCTCCAAACTACCTCTCCTTGACTTGGTGCCTAGAAAATCTGGTCACCTTAATATATAGTTGGCAACATATCAATGTAAAAGTCCACGCTGACATCTGAAAGTGATCATTTTACTGCCCACACTGGAGGAATGTTTCCCCACAGGAATAAGGAATTTTATGAGTGTTATAAAAAGTTATTGGCACTAGAACGTATTATCACTGTGGTATAAATTACTGATCTGCATGTCAGCTACGGGCCAGCAGGGATGGCAGCCAGAACCATCTCTCTGCTCTGAAAGAGCTGCATGGGCAACTGCCTCCCTTTCAGCCTTCATCCTCAGTGTCACCGGGTGCATTCCTCCTCAAGCGGGATGGCTGCAAGCCAGAAGGCAGAGAGGGACAAAGCAGAGAGCTCTTGCATCACATATTGATCATAATACAGCTGCAGCAGCAGACAATATTTTGGTCACGTTTGTCTTGCTGCCAATAAGGTCAAAAATGCCACACCATTTTTCATCGATAGATACCAAAGCCGTAGTTAGTTTTGCCTTACTCTCAAGCTTGGAGTAAATTAAATAGAGTGTACCTGAATATACTTAAATATACTTAGTTCTTAAAAATATAAGATACTTCGATTCTCATCAGGCCTTATATTTCAGCCACACAATTTCTTTTTTTTCCAAGCGCTCTGAAATTTACTTTTATTTTTAGCCGGTGTTTTCCTGAAGTTGGCAGACGCTCTGTGGCAGAAGGAAATATTGTGTACAAAATGCAAAATATTGATCCCTATACCGTCCCTCGTATTCCTAAACTGGATGCGCTTGAGCCATCTCCCAGACCAGCTGCTACATGCCAGCAGCAGCGGTGCGGGGAGGTGGCACCTTGCGAGGGGCAGTTCCTTCCCCCTTTGCCGGGAGCCAAGGGCTGTGGGCAGGCACGTACCCCGCACGGCTGAGCCAATGCAAACGCAATCTGCGCCAACCCATGCTCGCCCAGCGCAAAAGGGGAAGCCAGCTGAGAGTGTGTTAGGAGTTATGTAGCTGAAGTAATACCGAATTTTGGATCCTGTAACTCAGCACAAACTGCAGCTAGATGATGCGTCTTTATCTCCTGTTCAAAAACCCAGTGCCATGAGGCAATGCCGTATAAAGAATACTGTCAGACAAATGAGAGAGACTGCAGCTCCGACTGCAACAATTAATCTGTATGCAGGGGTTGTCATCATTTCCCATTAGTTTGGAAGCTCCAGCCTTGTCAGTGATCCATCAGTGGTTTCAAGACACATTTTTATTTTCAGGGCTCTATAGCTCTGGGCTGAAATGTCACATTTGTGGTGTCATCAAAACATATAAAATCTGGTTCAGTCATGCAAGAAAGAATATGAGGAAAAATAAAGGACTTTTATAGTCTCAGTACCTTTCCCTTTTACATTTTTTTTTCTGTATCTTTCCAAATGTATTCATTAAGCTTAACTATTGCACACTACAGACATTCCAAAATGGGGCAAGTTTTTCTCAGCAAGTAATCCAAACTTCAATCATTACAAATATAAATCTCCATATCTCTTCTGTACAGTCTTTACTAAGCACAAACAGTACCTCTAATTCCTTAATGTGTCTCTGTTGACCCCCTCACCAGATTGCCCACAGCGGGGAACTTCCCTGCGAGTGCTGATCTGCTTAATTTTGCAGTGAAGTAAGGCACATAGAGTGGGTTTGAGCTGAGCAAACCTAGATGTTTATCACTCCAGATTCCCTTCCTATCAGTGGAGACAAATAGGAGTAATTCAGCCAATATATTTTAAACAAATAGTTTGGCATGAGATGCATCATATCCTGGAAGAACTAATATCTCTTCTTGACTGCACAGATAGTCTGTGCTGGTGGGCAAACTTGGAGATGTCAATTATATAGGATATTAAAATAGAAAAGACTTACTAAAACACACCCTGACCCAGGTCTTCAAATGACAAGAGGGTACAAGCTTCAGTCAAATAGAGGGTAACTGGATATCCAAATACTTCTATGCACCTAGCCCTATGCACTTCCTGAATTGCTATATGGACCTGCTGGAACAGCAGTCACCAGTCATTGGATTGTTCTTCCCATCTCTTGACCCTTGGAAGGTCCATTAAGAGTTTTGTCTGCTCTTCATCTGGTGTGAAGGGCAGCAAATACACCTCTAACATTTTTCCTTAATATTCTGCAATTCATAAGCTAACTAATTCTTTGCTAGCATTAAGATGCACGCTGCAAAAGTCAGTCCCAAAAAGCTGTGGCATGAAAGTAAAATTCCCTGATGATCTGAAAGAAAATATGAGATAGACATAGAAGCTTAGAAATCAAGCAATAAATATGGTCTACAAGACTTGCAAACCAGCAAGGATAGGCATGAAATGTGTGCAGCAAGAAAGTGTAAGCAAAAAGCAGTTCTTTTAGAAGCAGCACTGGTACAGAGTCATTGTATTGATTAATTGCCCTTATACAACTGATCACTATATTTAATCCAGTAAATCTCTGAGGGGTTTGACATGTCATTAGTGAAGACAGAGTCAGGCAAATATGTATAAAACATCAGGAAAGAGTAGATACCTAGGAAAAAATGTCACAGCTTGCAAGAAATCCAAAATTCAGCATTTCTGTTTACTCTCTAACTTGAAGATGTTACATCTAGTTTGGATAAATGCGGCTACCAGAAGAGTTGCCTTTCTGTAATACATTGTACCTCTACTTTAAAAAAATACTTATGCATTGGTTAAGATCATTATTATAGGAATAATAACTTTCTAACACCAAAGGAGAAAGTCTTGTTAGATCTTCTCAGATAGGAAAAGGAATCTCCATGGACTCTGTTCCCACTAAGACAGGAGATTGAAGGCTGGCAGGGTGAGGTCCAAACACAAGAGAATCGTGACTTGGTCAGCCACCACCTTTGATCTTAAGGCATAACAAGATAACCAATTTGGGATGTTCCATAGCCTTTCAAAGAAGCAATGAGCAAGTTACCCAGTAACTCTTTCTTTCTATATTCAGGATTTGGCCGAGTTTTCTGGGGTTTTTTACTGTACGGGTTTTCAGAACATACATGTGTTCTGAGCATCTCAACAGCATGTAACATTCAAGACACCAGTACCTTTGATGACGCTCAAAGTCATGGATTAGTCTTTCTTTCTTCACTGAAGTAGCACGATTTTAAGTCAAGAGCCACAGTTAAAAATTTGGCTTTTTGGAGTCTGCCTTCCAGGAACAGTCTTCAGTAACCACTTAAAATTTGCTGCTCTGCTAAATATTCTTGCCAGTACATTTATTTTCTGCTGGCTAGTTGATAATTGCAGGAAGCAAACCTTTTTTTTTTTCCTTCAGTGGAAGAATATTTATGGCTTTTTTTTTTAATAATATTTACTGAGCTCTAACTTTCCTCAAGAGAAAGCCAAAGAATGAGTTAAAATATGTAAATCCAGTTCTAGGATATACAAAATATTCAAGTTGAGGGAGGTAAAAAGCAAATCAACAGGCTGCAGACTGTGCCAGAGGAATAAATATAGCATATACTGAAGTTGTGCTTTTGTTCCCTTGGGGACAGATTTTACCACAATAAAGCACTAAGTCTTTGCAATTCTTTTTATAAATTTGACTGGAAATATTTCTATCATTCCATCAGGTTTGATGTTCACAGGATACACTTGGGTTTGATGTTTGTGTGGTGAGTTGAGAAATACATGATTTAGAGTGACATCACGTACTCCAAGGTGGTTAGATAAGTGTGAGGTTACATGTTTCTTAAATAATCAGGCTTAATAACGCATTTATAAGGAGCTCATTCCCTCCATGCTGCCTTCAAGGAATTGTGCGGGACGGTTATACTGAATGACTTGCACACCGCATCCCATTTCACCCCTCCCAGCTGGTCATTCCCACGCTGCTTTTTCATTCCTGTACATTTTAATGCTAAAGCAAAAAGCTACAAAAGAAAATAAGGCAGAAAAAATCTCTGTCAGACAAATCACATACCTCTAGTTAGGGTGTCAGGGCGGGAATGTCATTGTGCTTACTGCTGCAGCTGCGCGCGCTTGCTCCGGCGACTGCAGGCAGAAACATGCACTCGCCAAGCGGGCAGCTGCACTGAGAAGCATCCTCTCACAGCTGTGTACGAATACAGCCTGTACGGGCACACACCTTCATTGCTTCTGCCACTTTGGCTATGAATTCAGTAATAAATGGGCCTTGAGCATCTAACAACCTAGTAAAAGCTTTGACCCGAAAGATTAAAAGTTAACCTAACCTTACCACATGCCAAGCTCTGACGCGAATGAGTTGACAGCACTCAGCCATTTTGCGAGAGAACTCAGTCCCGCAGAGGATGCTGAATTCATGCCTATTTGTCTCACACTGGCAACTGTTCCCAAGAGTAAAGTAATGCTTCTCTGAAACAGAAATGGTGTTTGTGCTGTATTTTCTTCTGCTGTATTAAATTATTCCCTGGATTATTTTCTTCCTCCGCCCACACCTCTTTTACCCCCTCTAACACTTTGTCTAACTCTTGGCAGATTTTCAATGTAAATATTTCTGCTCCTCGAAGGAATTTACATAAAGCCCAACTGCTTTGCAAAGGAGAAGAGCGTGAGGCTGTCACAGCTCCTTGGTGACAGTGAGGAGGACTCAACACCGCATTCACAGGACCAAGAAAGAAAACATTTTGACCTCCTCTCAAAGTGTGCTCTGCCATTCATCAAACAGCTTCAGCTTAAGAGTTAGTTTTAAGTTTCAAAGCATTTATGCGCCAGTCTGAAATAATGGTCTGAAGCACATGTTTACTGGTAGGGTTCAACAGGTGTGCAGTAGTCACAGGTTTGCAAATTTTAGCAGTTTTTGGAAGTACAACGGCTGTACAATAACGCTCTGGGGGCCGCTGTGGCTGAGTCTGAGAATGCCTTTCCTGGGGGAGATGCCCTCAGTTAGTACAAACTGGCATCATTTTATTAACTTCTGTGAACTCCTGCTGATTGACTCCGTAAGAGAACCTGGTCCCACTAAATGTTTAGCCGGTTTCTATAACCATGTTTTCTCCCCAGATTGAGCAAGAGCAAACAAGACCGTTGGACTAGAAAATAGATCATCGCAACAGTTTCACGTATTGAAACCAACACTGACATAAATCTAGATAGGGAAAGGTTTTGTACGAATCACAACACAACCATTACATAGAAAGTGAAACTGAGAAACCAGAGATTAGAATAAAAAATCAATACTGTTCTAGCTTTTGAATAAGTTGGAGTGCACAACTAATGGCATTACACTGCAAGGCTGACTTTCTTGGCAAATTAAAAGCAATCCAGTTCAGAGGGCCTTTAAGTAATATTCCTAAAAAAGTGTTATTTGCCTGCCATATGCAAAAATCAAGAAAATTTATTTTTAGGTTGAGAGGGGAAAAACCCACAGAAAAAAAAAAAAAAAGAAAAGAAAGCTTTCTCCCAAATCTGAAATTCCACAGCTTTTTGAGGGTAGAACTGTCATCCTTAATAACAAGTGGAAACCAGAAAGATTTCATCAGTGTAGCTGAATAATTACAAATATCACTCAGGAAAACCAAATTCCCTGGTGTGTCTGGTGTTTTCTCCAAATTTATTCTTTTGCTGGCTATTCAAGCTGTATTTAATATCAATTATCACAACAGACAGAAACAGGGAATGAAAATATAGACAGCACTGCTCCTGAAATTATCACTATTGAAATTATTTAAAACATCTTTAGGCTAATAAAAAGTCTATTGTAAAAAACTGTTGCCAAAGAGAGGCATAATTCACACACAGTCTAACATGGGCCAATCCATTTCTTAAGTGCCACGGGATATTTTTTCCCTTGTAACCTTATTAATTAAAAATCAACTTGAGCATTTAGTGAATACATTCTCTACCTTATAACCACAGATAGACTACGAAAGGAGAGCATCCACTGTGCAGGGGTCATGCAGAAATGTTTGTTCTCGCAGACAATTTTGGTACCGACCTATAATGCATGTCATAACAATCTCTCCAATGCATCGAGAAGACGCGCTTTTGATGCTTTACACAACCTCTCCCCTTCCTCCCATTTATACAGAGTGGGAGTCCCGAGGTAGCTCACAGTGGAATCTCCAAACTTTTGGGAATATCACCTGTTATTACATCATTACAGTGAACAAAAAGATTTAGTTATACTCCACAGGATTAATGTATTTCACAGCGCTTCGGTTGGCATGAATGCAAAATAATGAAGTTAATGACTCGCATCGGTCCAAAAGCTGTGACTAAACATTTTTCGCTAGATGATAAACTGCATCTAGGGCTTAATTCCACCCTAAATCCTTCCATGATCTGTCAAAGTACATTTCATCAGCCTGGCCCCATAAGTTCTTCCTACAGTGCACCATATATAACAGAAATCCAAGGAGTGGTTTGATTCGAGGATGGAAGCATTACGTCTTCCTTCTATCAAAGTACTCGGGCTTCGTTAAAGCCCCACATTATCTGGCACAGCACTCCAGCTCTTGCCTATTTTTCAGCAATATGGAGTTTAATATTAACATTAAACATACATTTAAATATGTAAATAGCAGGCTGTAAGAAAACTAAATTAGGATAGAAATATATCTATAGGTATGGATATGGCAAGCCAAAAAAAATTTACCAGTTGATCAGATTAGACTTGCTCTAAACCTGAGAATTTATATTAATGAATATTGAAAATACTTATCTATTTCTTTCTCTGAAATCAATCAATAGCTTTTTTACTAAAAATATCTGTGCCTCTGAGACATTACTTCCTACATTTATCTTCATGAGGATTTCCAAACTGATCTTTATATAAAGCATATTCTATAGCCCCCTGCATTAGTTATATGCATGAAACATCTCCAGGCTCAACCCTAGAAGAACAAATAAAAGGAAAACATCAAAATCCAATAATCTGAGGAAAATAATTCTCAAAGAAAAAAGCACTTAGAATATTAAAAACCTGGGGAAAGGAAAAAAATTAAAAAGGAGGATATAAGGAATTATTTTTTTAAAAGAACAAGCTAATATTCTGAATTAGAACTTTAAACTTATCCAAATTTCATTTGCTGTAAATTAATTAAATTTCTTTATTTAATGTTATTTGTTCATGGGATTTGCCTATTTATGATTTTCACATCTTCTCTCTATCCCTCCTTGTTTAGCACTGTCTAATACCCAACTTCAACAACGCACTTCGCAATGTGCTCGATTCAAGTCACGTGAGTAATCCCTGTAAAACTTGGTGTTACATTCTTTGCTCTCTCTCCTAAACTGTGATGCTCTGGTTGTCATACTTAAATTGTTATCATATAAACCCTGGCTTCATCTAGAGTGCACTTTCCCCTTCAAAGCATATGTTAGTCATTAAGTGATAACTTGAACAGATCAAGATTTCACAAATTTATCACGAGTCACTGCAGAGGAGGAAGGTATGCAGAGCTAGCTCCAGGGTGAGTCACCAAAATGCAGTTCCTCTTGGCTGGCCCTGTCCCGATAGGAATCTTGTTGCTGACCCAGCTTGGGTTAGCCTCTTTAATTGGGAAGGACTCTCTATTTTATTATTTTTTTTTAACAAAGGGGAAAAAAAAAAAGGGAAAATCCCTCCTTAGCAGCTGCACATTTCTTACTAGAAAAACAACTCCAAGTTTCTACTACTAGCTGTTAATACCATTATCTACCAGCTCTGCTGCAAATCGGAGGGAGTTGCGTTGAAATGTCTAGCGTAACAAGGGGTGGGGAGGGAAACAAGCAAAACCAGAAATTTAACATCCACAAATTTCTCTAAAGTATGACTCCTCTGCCATTTCTGAGCTAAAATTAACACTGTTTTCTAAGCCAAACTTTTTATTTATATTGTGTGAACTAAATAGGGGCATTGTTTTCAGTTGGTGATGTTACTGTAACTGAGCCTATACTTAGCCATACTGCTGCCTTGTAATAAGCACGGTCACAGCCACAGTGCAATATGAGGTGACTTGGGTTTGGCTTTAGAAGAAATGCCGCTGTGGAAAGGCAAATGCAGATCACCCTCACCGCTGCTTAGCAGGTGCCTAGTTTTTCCATTGCTGGTTAAATGCAACAACTCAGGAGCGTAATAAAAAGGGTAGACTTCCTTCCAAAATCTGTGCAATTGTTTCTGAACTAATGCTGCTAACCACCAGCAGCAGAGCAATAATCCTTGCCTCTATTACACTGTATAACTGGTATCTCTCCCACAACCCTGCCCACTTTTCTATTATGGTTGTGAGGACTCCACTCTGGATGTGGATCATATTCTAGTTTTCCAATTCAGTGGTCCAAGGCAGTATTCACAGGATTTTCCTGCAGAAATTATGAATATTTAAAGGGGGGATATCAATTTGCATTAAGTGGACTTGTAGAGTTTTGCAATTCCTCTTCTTACTAACTATAAATCCACTCCATTTGGAAACTTCTTTACCACCAGAACAGAAAAGTTGAAGATAACTTTTCAACCCTTATTATCACAAACTAAGCCTTTTCAGTTCCACGAAACCATACTGAACCCCCTTGCACTGGTAACATCTGATGGGTGCAACATGCCAATATGAACTTACAAAAATTCCTACTCAGATCCCTCTTAACTGCAAGCCAACATAGACGAGCTTCGTATTCAAAAGCCTTAAATATTCCATGACTTAGAAGTACATCCATATGAATAAATTTCCTGTTACCACCCATATCCTTCTAGATCTTGTGCTCTTTTGGACACCACCCCCCCAAAAAAAAAGTGATTCAAGGGATTAGAGAACAACAACAACAACAAAAACCCTTATGGCCTTTCCACAACAGTGTTCTAACCCAGAGTATGTGCAGAAGACTTTATTCTTTTCAAAACATGTTCCCTCTTCACAACAGTTAGCCTTTCATTACTTTATCACTTTCAGTACATTTTTGCATATGTTTCCAAGGCAGCAGAATATAAATCAGGAAAATACAAATAGATTTAGTATACTTACCATTTTCTGGACCATCATTGGTTTATATGTATTTAAATATCGGTCATTCATGCCATATAAATCATTCCTGCAAGCTTAAGAGGTCTCACAGAGACATGGGCAGACATGCCAGAAACCTAGGAACTTGAATACGAACGTGATAATGTCTTGGATTGGAAAAAGAGCATGAGTAAAGACTTCAGACTACACACAATTAATAAAAGTAGCCTAACTCCCTCAATACTTAGTGTTAATGGTCTGAAGTCACCACCAGTGAAGAAAAAACAAAACAAAACAAAACACAAGCAAAAAAACCTAGCAACTGTGACAGCAAAGTATCTCTGGGAGAATGTACAACAGGTTATTCGGATGCCATACTGCTGAAAGCAATAAAAAATAAATTAGATTAAATAGAGTTGAAGGTAACACTTCAGCTGAAATAACTAGTGAGAAATTTTCTAGTGAATTTTCTACTTGTTATTTACTTAATATACGTGCTGACAGAACTTTGCATTTTCAGAAATTATTTGTAGAGAGGGCTTTTGCTGTATTCCTCTTAAATATAACTCCATTGAACAGCTAGGACTTGTCCTGTCCAACAAGTGGTATCCTGGCAATTCTGCCTCCCACAGATAAGATGATAGACGCAGAAAACTGGCTTAAGAGCAATCCTCAGCACTTATGTACATGGTCTACTCTGATTTAATTTGCGCCATACATAAGAATATAATAAAAAATAATATGATAAGTAGCTTAGGAAAATCTAGATCTTAAAAGCTTGCCAGCATGCATAAGACTTCCAGTATGAATCCAGACAATGTACAATGTGCTACAGCTGAACCGTGAATGATCAAACTGTAACAAACCAAGGAAAACAGACAAGAACATCTTAAACTTCCCTCCACCGCAGTAACTTATCTGGAACCTAATCACATTGATCTGGAAGACAAACTGAGTTGAACCTGCCTAGAGTTAAGTCAATAGGTTCAGAGGATCTGGAAAGTCCTTTCTCTTTTTGCTTTTACATGGATTATTCAAGATGTAACTAATGGAGAGACAGCAATGCATTAGCATTAGATTTCTAGTCACTAAAAACACTGGCTCTCAGTACAATCAACAGACACACTATCTGAAACAAATCTTCATTTGTAGTCTTCAGACTGGATTCTGTTTTCTCTTCAAAGTGTTATAATGAAGTTGTACCACTCTGAAAGCAACATTAGGCGACCATTAGAGTGAGGACCGAAAGCTTGGCCCCACGGGAGTCAGTGGTTCTATCATGGATTGTAATTAAATCAGAATTTTACCCTTTATATTTAATATATCTCTTCACAAAACAGTTTTGAAAACACACTCTTTCCAAGCGTCTGAATCCAGTGAATTTGAAGTTCTCAATCAGCAAAACTATTTCTGACCTTTTTAAAAAAAAAATAAAATGGCATTTTGAACCTAAATCCAGCTTTTCGTGATTTCAAATGCTAGAGTTTTCTTCTGTCACTTCAAAGCAGCTTGACCCCGTCAAGAGAGACTTTACAGGCTTCATGCTTACACTGGGGATTAGGGACTGGTGGTATGTTATTCTTACTTTTGTGTTTATAATATTAAACATCAAAGCTGTTAACATCTGAAAGTTGGCTACTTCACCTCTGCAGTAACTTTTTTCATAGCATTTAAATATATATATCTGTATTAACGTTGTGCAAAGAAACACAATGTTTTATAGCAGAAACGCTGACAGTTCATTAAACGTAGCACAACTGGTTGGAAAGCTGGGACTCCTGCAATAAGCCATCACCACATGCAAGGATGTTTTGAGGATATAGTCAGTGATGAGGAACTTAAGAGGAACAAAGTTGAATTTAAAAATTGTGCTTGCGGCTGAGGCAGAACTCTACATCACTGGACCAGATTTGATCATGTCAAATATAAACACCGTAATTTTCTCTTCTCCTCCTGTAACAAATGTTCAGTCAAAGGCAGGGTGTGAAGTAGCACAAAATGCCACAGTTACATAAAATCGGATAACTGTGGAATTCAGTTCTGGGTTTATAAGTCAGCAAGATTTTTCAGAGTTTATTGCTTGGTATTGACTGACCTCCAACTGCTGATGCACTGTCACTTGCAAGCAGAAATTTGAAAGAGAAAAAGCAGATGCTTTTTTGCTGTAGATTGATAACACTTGGTTCCAGTAACCAGTGGTTATTTTCTTTAGGCAAGAGGTAATTTTATAGATACTAAGTGGAAGCTGGCATATAAAATTACCCACATACCCAAAGAATAGAAGTCAGCAACCAAACTTAAAATTGAAAGCAAACTTTACTTCTACACTTCCAAAAATATTCAACCACTTCATGATGTCCTCAGTCCTGTTCCAATATCCACCTCAAAAGCAAGGGACTCATTTACAAGGAAATACTGAGGACTTGTTTCATGACAAATGAGTGATAACACACGGAAAGCATTGTGCCTCCAAAGGCTTAAGTCTGTTCTGACATGGAAATAAAACCTTCTATGAATTACAGCTTATTACAATACAATCCTGAATCTTACAGCAGGCAATCTTCAATGTGCTTAATGAAAATCTATATTTTTTTGTTACTGCACTTTTCTGGGCTTTTAGGATGGATTCCTATGAGAAAATAAGTCCTGGGATGTTTCTGTTAATAACATTAACAATACAGAACTATTGCTGTATTTTTAAGAGATGCTGTATATCATCATAATAACTATTGGTATTTTAAGGTTGCCCAGGAGCAAGAAAATTAGCTTCAACTATGTTCATTTCTCATTTGAACTCAATGGATTTTCTGTATTCTTTATAGCAAGGATTTAACTTGCATAAAGAAGTGCCAAACTTCGTATTGATTTTTAAATTACAAGCTTTATTATTATTTTTTCTTTTTGCTTAATTGTAGTACACTCTAAGAGTCACAGTTTTAATTGTATTTTATTCAAGTTTTTCTGGCAAAGTCCATCCAGTGAAAAATTATACCTTTGTTCTGCAGATGTGGGCAAAACTCATTGTTTTTCCTCGATCAATATATAAATTAGTCAACACTTAACTTGCCATAAAAATAAATTGGCTCCACATTGATTTGTCTCTCTCATGGTAGCACTAATATTTGTGTACAAATGAGAATCAGGTCTTCTCTCATTTTATTTTCCTATCAGTAATGATGTTAAACAAACCTCAGCACACTGCTGGCCAGGCAAAAGGCAGAGAGAAGGATGATGTTCAGGTACCTTTCAGGGGCAAAAGTCCCGTTGCCTCATTAAAAGCTCAACGAAAATGTTCCTTAACCTTATCTCTATCTCCCTGAACTGCAAGAGGACTACCAGCACTTTTTAATAACGGGAGCGCAGATTAGAGGAGAGGAGGTCTGTCTTTTCCCTGCACTTTGCCATCTCCGAAGGAGTACCCCAAGTGAGCACCTCCCAGATGCACAGGCCACACTTACGATAATGAACGCTGACACTCGCGTATGACTCCCGGTTCTGGAGATTTAAGAGAGTCGCATAGCAGAATATGAGATGGGATTAACAGGAAAAGCTGATAAAGCTTCATTGATGAAGCACTCTAGTGAGGAGCTTAGAGGAAGCAGGTCACTGTGGGCGTTGGATGGGAAGCATTCATTGCATAAAGTAAAATCAGAAGCGGAGCAATGATCGAGAGGGGAGCTGGTCAAAAAGTGAGGAGAGAAGCAGCTGTTTGAATGATTCAGTGTAATAAAATGGCAGGAAAGATTAACACTCCATGGTGAGGCAGACAACTCCCCAAGCGCTACGTTTGTTAAAATGAACCACATGGAGCAAAGGAATGAGGCGGAATCAGTCCTAACTGGGCAGTATCTTAGTAAAGCATGTTTTTTTCCCCAGAATAATAATAATAATTTAAAAAAATCTTTAAAATGGCATTTGCATTAAATATATTTGGGGGAAAACCAGCTACTTTAAGAATTCCCAACTTGCATCTAATCTTCGTGTGAGGCCCTCTCACAGAGGCTGTAACAGTCAGAAGTTTATAATTCTCCAAAACTGCAGCTGCACATGTTCCCCTCCTGCAAAAAGGAGGGAAAATAAAGCCCTGGAGAAAACTACAGAAGCCTCAAAGTGCTTGAAACTAGTGCGCAAAAAGTTTTCTTCTAGCTGTAAGGCAATTTTTGTCCATGGTGCCAGTCAACAGTGTGCTCTGGTGCATCATCCAGGGTATGAATCCCCTTAGTCAATCCTTTACTCCATCTGCACCAAATATGCCTGGATTTACACCAAGCTGGTATTTCTACGTGCTGGAAGATGGTCAGCTGCCCTGACAGTAAGGACAAGAATTTATAGCTACTTTGTCCCCAATACAGTGTCAAAAAGTGGCTTCAGTGTGGTCAAAGATCAAGGTCTATGCTTCATAGCCATATGGATTTTACAAAATATTGCTGCAGTTTTACACCATTTCACAGAATCACAGCATGGTAGGGGTTGGAAGGGACCTCCGGAGCTCCCCCCGCCCAGCCCCTGCGTGAGCAGCACCCCCAGAGCAGGGGCACAGGACCGCGTCCAGGCGGGGTGGGAATGGCTCCAGGGAAGGAGACTCCACAGCCTCTCTGGGCAGCCTGGGCCGCTGCTCTGGCACCCGCACAGCAAAGGGGTTTTGCCTCAGATTTCAGTGGAACTTCCTGTGTTCTAAAACTTCAAGATGTTTCTCCATCTGTTGCCTCTTCTGACACCTGCCAGAGCACGTTTTGTATGCATTTCAGCTTTGATATTCATCTCTTCTAAATCTCTACCCTGTGCTGTAATTTCTTGGATCATGTAAGTGAAATGTTAGGTCTTCTCTAGTTGCTCCCGCTATGAGAAACATCCTGCCAGAAACAGAAACTTCTGAGGATAATCATTTTACAAAACGTGCTGTTGCTTTATTACAAAACATCTGGACAGGTTGAGATTAAGCCTTCTTTAGCTGCAAACTACCATCAGTCCACATCATCCCATACACACTGAGGGTGTCAGTTGGTTTCTGGTATCTTTTTTGCTGGAGACAGTAGTTCATCCAAGTTGCCAAAGAGCAGAGCATCATCAGCTTTAAAATCAGTCCAAAAAATGCCTGTCTTTCACTGAAATGTTCCTGAATAACAACTGACTATTCCTGAATAACAACTGACTATTGTAACTTAGTGTATCAATTTTTGTCTCTTAGAGGGCTTACATTAGACTAAATTTTGCTGATAAAGAGAAATGTTTGTATTAGAATAAATACTGCAACCTACTGTAAAGAGATAAATAAAAAAAAATGCATCTTTAATGTAACTTGGCATCTTCACAGTTATAAAGAACTACGTCTGTCTGAAGACATTGCGTGTCCACCATCTGAAGGTTTGTCAACCTTCTTTGACTAAGATGTTGGGAATGTAATCTAAGGCTTTTCCAAAGAAATCCTAGCCATTTCGCAAAGTTTAACACCTTAACACAAGCCCATATTCAAATTCTTTATGTCCATTCAATACTAAAGCCAAAATGATATCCCTCAGGGTGGTTCCATGAAGGAGCTTGGATCTAGCTTTACTGTACCTTTACTGTTTTGGTCTTTGAACTTGCTATTAAAATTAGCAATGCACATGCCACGCTGTAACAGTGGGTTTGATGTATCTATCCAGTAGGGAACATAGCCTATTCTTTTGGTTCAAGTTGATCGAGGGCTCCCGTTAAGTACCATGCAGTCACATTTTCAGCCATAATACACATTGGCTAGAGATGAGCAACGGTTACCACTGTTGATCCTCTTACTGTTTCCCTTATTCTCACTCCAATCCTCCTTGATGGGGTGGAAGCGCTCCAGTCACCAGAACAACAGAGACTACCACATACTACAACCTGACCCGATCAGCAGATATATCAAGGGAGCTGGTACATTTAGAGGAAATCATGTGTTCACACTGAATATGCTGCAACTACAGGCAATACTATCTGTCAATGAACATAATTTTCTTGCATTACAGCCTTTGTCTGATACTTTTTCAGGTGACCTATAGAAAGAAAACACTATGTATACATAGAGCAAGCTATTCTCATTCTTTGCATAGGCTTATGTTGACTGGCAAGACTATTATGACAAACATTGAATCAACAGTATAAAATATTTAATGAGACTTAAAATCCCACTATGATTAAAACAGCTTAACAGAGTGACAACAACAGATCTGAGTCTACGTTGTCACAAAGTGCTACTGGTTCTCTCTCATCTGCATCTTGTACCCTAAGCAGTGGGAAGGAAGGGACAGTCATTAAAATGATCCATGAATGTAATTCTTCAAGATGTATTTGATCTCAAGCAAAAAGGCCCTCAATGACCCCCAAATATCACAGGAAAAGCTATCTTATATCTACAGAGAAGGAAAATGAGAATTGCTTTTTCATTGCTTTTCAATGAGAATTGCTTGTCATTGTGTTATAAAAGTGGACACTGTGGATGGAACGAGTGGATAAGCATTCCTCCAGAATGGCAGAAAGAATAAAGCACTTAATCACTTTATGTTCTTATGCAAAGAAGTTAATTTTAAATCTTTGATGAAGCCTTCTTGCAAAACAATATTTCTAAGGCTGTTAATATTTTCATAAGATAAAAGAAAAAGAAAGAGTAACAGAAAAACCATTTTCAGGGATTGTGCAACAAAATAAACTGTTCTTAGAATAGTGACAATTAAAATTAACACTATAAGAAATAAAATGTACATGTCTATCCTGTCTACAGGGAGTCTTTACTTCTTAAGAAGAATTAAACAAGTAATATTTTTATCCTGTGAAAAAATTGGGATGACTTATTCATCCCGATCCATGAGAATTTCTATTTTAAGTCAGAAAACCATTTTCCACTAATGGAAGCTTGACCAGAAAATTTTCTGCTTGCTCTGTTGGTAGAATGAATGTTGACCAGCAATATTGGTCCCAGAGAATTCAGCTGCAAGCCTGAACATCAAGGCCTAATGGCTGTGATGACTGATGTCCTTTTCTTACATCCTCTCTGATGGAGGTGAATCTGTAGGCTAGTCTCCCTAGTCCTTCCACCTCTGAACTTAACAGTGTATGTATTAACTATGAGGTGAATTCCCAGCTCCTGTGCTCCACAGCACCAGTTTAGCCTCCAGCCTGTCCCCCAGGCTGGGCACCCATCTCTTCTGTGCACTCAGCACCCACTGCCCCGTGGTGCTCACTAGAGAAGGGAGCATTAACACGTCATTCATAACCATTCCCAATTCCCATAGGCATTCTTACCTAATTGATTAGATATTAGCATCAGTTTGTATTGCCTCATGTTTCAAAAAGAAAGAGAAATTTAATCATCTCACAAGCTCCTAAAAGCTACGTAAAAAATGCAGACAATCCCAGAGAAACCCAGAGAACCCTTGCCTAAGAGATTTAACTAACGGTGAGTTAGGCTGTGGAATGAGAAGCGCTCTGTGAAGTTTTGATTCAAGAGGTGATATTCAGTTCACAGGCATTCTCTTTGCAACTATTTCCTAAAATAGACATGTTTTATTTTACTCCCTTTTGTTTTCTGTTGCTCAATGATTGGCATTTTTCCTATACGCGCTAGAAGAAAAGCAATTAAAGTTTTATTAAGCTGTGCCAAGCATCACTACAATCAGTACAAGAAACCATATTCTCCTTTCACTCCTCTCATTTTTCTATCTGTGCAATCCAGTAGACTCCATTGGAGTAGCTGTAACTAAATGAGATCAACTGGAAAAAGTCAGAGTCAAACTTACATTTTAATAAAGAAAAACTATTTGTTTGCACTTGTTATTTTTTACTTAGCTTTTCTTATTACACTTTCCTCTCTGTTAAACTCGGAACATTATGTGGAACAAACAGGCAGCAATAAGAATGAGATTGGTATCCACTTCAAATGTTTCTCCCATTATTATAAGCAACCAAGTAGTACTTTAATGGATGAAACAGGATTCTAAGCCAGATTTAATGCTCTTGGTTTAATCATTATATTGAGCCATAAACTTACATAAATATCTTGACTGTTACTCTTTAAAGTACATACTTTAACACAGTGATCTTGCAGCCAGAATTTTTTTAACATTTTAAATCCTACTTTTATTTCATGAGTGATCATACTCAACTGAATGAGAGTGAAATAATATGTGGTATGATAGAAAGGACCTGTGCTGCTATCATACAAAATGTTTCCAAGACACAGTAATTTCCTGACCTGCTTAAGTAAATTCACTTAAATTTACTTGTGTAAATTTTCTTAAGTAATTTACTTAAGTAAATTCACAAGTAAATTGTCTAAATTTATATTGTTTACAATTATTCCAGGGAGTTCATTGGAGCTTTTTAAAATCTACAACAATGTAAAAGAGAACAGATTTGGCCCACTGCTGCCTTACTTATCCATAACTGGAAGGTATGATCTATCCATCCTTCCCTTAATATTAAACACCCACTAATTAAAAGCCAGAAGAGAAATTATATTCCCAAAGCCATAGGTGTTAGAGGTAAGCAGTCTTCCTATCAAAATCAATGTATATACCACTTCAGAAGAGCTGCACACATTCTACTCACAACTCCTTACTATGCATCTTCCCCCCAGACAAATATTCAGTGTATTTCTATCTACCTTATATCTTTGTTTCTAAAGATTACTCACAGAAATTGGAATCCATGTACAAGATACCCAGAGGCATTTGGGTTGGTTCTGTTCACACTGATTAATAGCTTGGGGGGTTTTTTGTTTGTTTGTTTGGGGTTTTTTTGGTTCTTTTTTTGTTTTGGTTTGGGTTTTTTTAGCAAATTCACACCAGCAGCAAAAAAAAAACCAACCAAACAAACAAGAAAGGCAGAGCAGATAACTAGATGTATTCCCATTGCCCAGACCTCAAACTATTGCTTTGTTAATTCTCTTTACAATTTTTTTTCACCTAGTTCTCCTTTTCAACACCTATTCTGACTCAGGTTATACTCTTCCACTGGGAAAACAATATAAATGAAAAATGGCAAACAAAAATTTAAATAAAATATTTTGTGAAGTCAAAACAGAATTTCTCTTTCAACACATTTGATGGTTTCAGAATGTTTTGGTATTTGAAAGCTTTTAGCATTTGGATTTTTTTTTTACCTGATTTGGAATTTTAAAAGGAATTTTCGAAACCAAGCTAGGAGATATACAAAGTGCATAGAGAATATCTCACACAGTTACATCTAGTTTTGATTTGAAAAACACTGGAGAAATGGATATTTAGTCCAGCATGGGGCCAGTTTCTAATTCAAGTCCACAAATTGTTCAGAGGTAAAAGCCACAATGAGATTATGAGTTTTCTAACTGTACTTGTGGAGCAAAACTTCATTGCATCTCAGACTTCTCAAAGTAATAGGGTGGTACCAGGTCATTAGATGTAAAAGCCAGCCACAGATTATTACTGGAGGGAGTAAGCAAGCGAGTGAAGAGCTCCCTGTCTTTCAGAGGGGTGTGCCTTCTATGCTTTATCCAGCTCTTTTCAGGGTTGTATGCCCCAGAGCAAAATCTAGCGTGTTTATTATCCCAGTACAGTTTATTGAACAGAGTTTTAGGTCATGCTCACTACACGTTCAGAAATATTTCCCCCCTTAGAATTAAAATTCTCAGATCTTTAAATACAAGCCTATTGACAAGTATTTATGGACTGGTATCAGACCTCACTGAGCTACTTTGTCAAGGCTATTAACACAATGAGGCAAGTTTCCCCATTTCCCTTGAGGATTTAAAAATAAATACATAAATAAACAAATAAACAAAACCACAGACATGTTAAAAACCCCACCAAACACCAAAGCCAAGTCACACCTGCACAGGTGTTAGCAGGATTAGTAAGACCTGAACCTTCCCCAAAATGGAAGTAACTGTAGAAATATTATGGTAGATAGGAGATGGCTGCCTGTGAATACATTGCCATAAGAGCCCTGGAAGAGAAAACAGCCGCTCCCCTAATGCACAATATAAAGCACACCCTGCTCTAGGTAGAGTCAATCTCCCACCCAACCTGTATCTGTTATACACAGGGTATGTTAGACAAACATGTCCGCACCACATTCTCATGGATTCTGCTGACTAAAACAGAGAGACAGCTGATAAATGTAAAATTTCTGCCTGTAGACCAAGATCCCAGTGATCTTCACAGTGAAAGTCAAGAGGCATAAAGGAAAAAAACCCCACAGGTTTGT
>VZTV01106466.1:1993-14928 GCA_013400875.1 Anhinga rufa | reverse complement strand
TGATTCTGTGATGCTGTGATTAACTTTTCCATCCTTCCAGGCATCTTCTTCTCTGACTGTAATTATGGAAAATACTAAGGGCTTCCAGAAGACAGAGTTCCTCAGCACATGCCAATATCCATTTTTTAAACATTGTAACTGTCTGTGAGCTAAGGAAAATAAATATATCATTGAAATGCATCTTCAAATGCTTTCTTTTATGATACTGCATATCCAAGAAGAAGCTGCTATACATCAAACCTGTCAGAGATTTATATAGGAGATTTTGTAAATTGACATTGAGAATCTATAAATATCTACATTTATACATGTGTTTTGTATATATATAAAATATATGTATGTATTTAGCTATAGTACGACCATAGTACACTTTTTTCCTCCAGACCCAACACCATCTTTGCTATGAAGTTCAGTCTTGTCTATGAGGGGAAACTATTTCACATCCCCAAAAGCATTTTACTCTACACCATTTCATCCACACAGTGTGTAATGAACAGTAGTTTGTTAGCAGACAACAGAATATATTCTCTTTGGAAAAACACTGGGTCACTGGATAATAGCTCTTTATCCTTCAGGTTCCCCGTTTTCTGGTCTTCAGAAGTGATGAGCCCTCACACCTGCCAGTTCCACACAAGCTCTCCTCTAAATATATGACTACTGTGTGGCATTCAGAGTGGCCTGATCTGTGTTAATATTTCAGCTTTCTCTCTGTGAACTATGGGTAAATTGGGGTGGATGACCCATGGGGTGGAACCCCATGTGTTGGACAAAGCATTTGATTTGCTGGGAGGTCTCACAGCAAAGACAGCAAAGAAATTATTAGGAAGTACTGTTCTTGGCTTCATTTCCACATAATAACACTGTGATGATTTCAGACACCACCACCCTCTCCCAGATTCTTCCATCTCTTCCTCTAATTAGTCCTTACTTTCCAGTCAGAGTCTGTCTCTTGCTTTTATCACCAGGGGCCCCTGCCCTGTCTTTTGATATTTTCAGGTTCTCTATCCCCAACTCTTTCATCTCTGTTGTTCCTCTTCTGTGTTCTCTCCCATGCCTGAGGTCCTCTGACCTCCTCTGATAATCCTCACCTCTGTCCATGACCTTGACAGCATGGAGGAGGAGTTCCATCATGTCAGGAGGTCCCCAACAAATGGAAAAACCATTTGCAAAGAAAGTACTACCAAGACTCCAAAGCCCAGCTGTGAATTAAGTTGTTGTATTGAAGAGCAGATATGTAATGTGACTGCTACAGAAGCACCAGGGGAGGCTGGAACACTTGGATTGCACACATAACTCTGCAGTTGCAAACTGGTATTTCTCTGATAGGTATATTTTAGTGAAGCTGAACAGATTTTTAGCAGCTACACCAGGATGATATGACCTAACTACCAAAGTTCAAGTTCCTACTCCAAATCACTTAGGCACTGGAAATTCTCAGAATTAATATCCTTTTCTAGGTGGCAAAACAAGACTTGTTTCAGTACAATTTTAGAAACAGATGGAAAATTGAGCTATTCCTATCATCCTACTGTAGGAAGAAGGTAATTTGAGCCAGAGAGCTGCCATGGAAGACTTCAGCTGAAACACATGCAGTGTACATACAGTGAAAAGACCCACTTATAGGTCAAACATGCTTATAACATGAAATGTCTGTCACAGTGCACACCCGGAGATGACGTGCACTATGGGTCTGGAGCCAGCATGAGTCACAGTCATCACAGTCACTGAACAGGACCTCTGGATACAACTCTTGGCACCTACACCTTAGCTAAGTCCTATTGGGTCCAAGTTAATTACCTTCAGTGCCTTGCAAGTACCTCTGCTTCATAGTGGCAATATAATCACCCTCTCCTGTCTTTTTGGTAGCACTAAAATGACCCAAGTTTTTCCACTGTCCAGAATTACTGAATTTTTCCCTCCTCTATACCCCAACACTCTGAATAATCAAGCGTAGATTCTAAATCAAAGCAATTAGTTAAAATGTCATGCAATACCATCTAAGAAATCCACTTCTTTATGCTTAAGATCTTGTTTTGATTCTGCACAGTCATTGGGTTTTTTTCCCATTCACCACAACACTTTGCCTCCAGTTCTTTGACCAGGTAAAATTACAGTTGTATTTTTCCTCAGCTCATAACTCTCTTTTTTTTTCCTTTATTACCTGGATTCTAAAAATACTTCCTCTTAACTTATTACACCATTCTTCATATCACATCAGCAAAGTTAATTTCTTCCTGATATAAGGAAAAGTGATTCCCTGCAGATTTAGTGAGATTATGGTATCCGTTAGTGCAAAGTCTGGATAAATGCAGCTGATGATAAAAAAGATAGATGAAGACTGCAAAAAGAAAACAACGTGAAGCATACTGCAAGCAGAGATAGTAACACTTAGTAAGCGATATGGACTGTCATGAATAGTGAGTATTTGGTTCAATCCTGTTATCATCTATCATAAACAGTCCAACTGTAGAGCAGTTCAGCTTCTAAATAGAATATATTGGCAAGGAGGTTTAATAGAATCTACAAGACTGGAAATGACCGCTAGCCACAGCTTCCTTTTCAAAATTCAGAGCAAATGAAATGTTGCTTGAAGAAAGTGAAAGAAACATTCCCTGAAGTACGTGAAGCTCCATATTATGAAAAGCTTTGGTCTGTCTATCACATATTCCTGGTACTAACTTTGAGAAATGGGTATCACCAATGGAAGGAGGTGAAAATGAAGCGTTTTTGAGAACTAGTGGAAGACTTCTGTACACTTGGTGAAAAAAATACATATAGATATAAATAAAACTACTGGGGAAATGGAGAGAAATCAGGAAGCATAAGTTTAGATGTTTTGTTTGCAGTAGGCAGAGAAAAATGGAGATTACTTCAGTAAATTGCTCAGGAAAGTCACAAGTTATTGTAGATTGTGGATTAGAAGAAGGAAAAGGGAAGGTAGTATAGCATGGTTAAGGTCAGCTGTTCCTGCAAGAATGCTTCCAAAAGTTCAGTTAAAAATTAATGCGTTCATCTCACTTCTTTCTCTTTTGACAAGAGATGAGGAAATTGAAGATGAAGAACTGAGGATGACAACAGCTGCTAAGTGTTTTGTGCAAGATGTTGGGAGGGCTTCTGAACTTAGAAAAAGGATAGAAGATGGAAAGAAAATAAGAGATACCATTAGCATCCATTCTTATTACCTTCAAGGCAACCATCCTGACATGTAAGAAACCCCTGATATTACTTGGATAACATACTAAGTGTTTCTTGAGCAACTCAGCAAAGCAAACAATTCTAAAAACAATTTTTTCTCTTCATAATGTGTTATGGCTCTGGACAAATCTCAAATTCAAGTTGCAGAGTGCACAGCCTACTTATCTTTGAAAAGATTTTTTGCTCCTTTCCTTCTTTCCTTTTCAGTATATAAATCAGCTGGGCTGAATTAACAAATAAGAAGCATTTGTCTTACACTTCTATTTACATTACCCCCACCTCTCTGATTCCTGAATCCTAAAAGCAGGCAGGTAGGTAATTTTCTTGTCCAGTTCTTCACAGGTGGGCCTACACACATCATACAGAGACCCAAATGTGCTATGTACAGCATCAGTGACAAACAGGAAGACTAGTACCCAACTATCTCTTTCACTCCACCTGGTATTCCTGAACAACATCCCAAGGGAATGGCAGGAAGATGTGCCAGGGGAAGGTTAGGTTGGCTATTGGGAAAAGGTTCTTCCCCCAGAGGGTGGTGGAGCCCTGGAACAGGCTCCCCAGGGAGGCAGTCACGGCACCAAGCCTGGCGATATTCAAGAAGCACTTGGACAAGGCCCTCAGAGCCATGGTGTGAATTTGGGGTTGTCCTGTGCAGGGACAGGAGTTGGACTTGATGATCCTTGTGGGTCCCTTCCAACTCAGGACATTCTATGATTCTGTGATTCTAACTGCTTTAACTTACATTATTATTTGCCTTGTGTTCTAGAACCATTCTTAATATTAGGAGATATTTCTTATGCAAAATTTAAAAGCAAAGAATGCTTGAACTTCCTTTTCAAATCCTCAAAGTTATGCAGGATAATAGAAGATTGTATGTGTTTAATAACATGTTTGTATGTGTTAAATAACATGTGTCGTTGATGCCTTTCTCAAAATAGAAGACACCTTTCTCTCCTACAGATAGAAATTTCAGCACTTGAAACAAGGTTAAAGTGTTAAAGTAGGCTACTCAGAAATACTCAATAAAGAATAATTCCTTTTTGGCCTTAGTAGAAGTCATGCGAAGAACAAACTAGGGAACTCCCCTCCCCATAGACCAGAAACTAAAGAATGTATCAAAAAGATGTTATTCCTAAATATCTGAAAGGTATCTTCAGTAATAGCTATAAAAGGATCGGGAATGTTTTTAAAATTCTCAAAGAAATATTGGGTCACCCTTAAGTGTTTTCTTCTGTCTGCTTCAGGGGCCATTGCTAACAGCTCTTACACGAGGTCTCATCTATTGTTCATTTTCAGTGTTGCGTTTCCTTAACGGTAATGGTATATCATGATGAAATAATATGAAGGGCAGATGTCAAGACCATTGGAAACAGTGATTTAATAACATTCCTGAGAAACAAAAGCAAAGTAGCTGGAGAGTTTGAAGACCAACTATTTTTTATTTGAGCCTAGACCTTTGATTTGGGATTGCTATTTGAGTAAAGGCCAGATTTTTTCACAGTTATTCAAAACTAAGTGGTACTTTACACCACCACTAATCATCACTGATTGTGTCGGTAACTCCACCAGGAAGGAGAGACAGAATCCAAATCTGGTGCTTGAACAGGTAGTTTCCCACAAGGTTAGTGTGCCAGGTTCACTTATCCAGTCACACAAATAACCCAAAGCTGATGTTAATATCAGATGCTTTCACAAAGCAATATCCAGTCCCATTGTCTTAATGTAAACCTATTAATATAAACACTGATATTTAAAATATATAGCACTTTTTTTTCCTGGATGTTTAAAGATTAAAAAAAAAAAAAAAAAGGGCCTGTTTTTTCACATTCCCAGATTTTGTACTTTCAGAGATAACGTGTGGTATACATTCTTGCCCTTTTTCCAGCCAATATAACCCTGTGATAACATCAAATCTGGGAACTGTACCAGGCTTTCTGAGCCAGAAATATTGCCATCTCTTACTAATAGTCGAGATCGTGGTTTCCATAGCTCTGAGATAAAAATCTGAAAGCAATACTGATATTTTTTCCATATGGATAGACAAAATTAGGAATTAACTCAGACTCCGGATCTTTCAAGTGACACCAATAGGGCACTTTTACCATACATATTTGGGAGAAGAAAAGCTCCAAGACAAAGTGATAATGAAGCTCTCATCGCCTAGGCTCTACCCGTTCCCACTAGCTGCAGACTCTGTCTCCCTGAACTGATTTGCTTCCCACCTCACTCCGCTTCACTCATTTCCCCATCCCACCTCCTGTCATCTCCATTTACTTTCTCCTTGTCCATGTGTCCCTATCCTTCTTTATTGTTTGTTTGTTCATTCCCCAATCCTATCACCCCCTTTCAACACACCAATATTTACTCTCCTTTCTCCTTTTTGAAGTTTCCATAATTCCCAAGCTTTTAACATTTAGAGGCATGATGATCCTCTCTCTTTCTCACTAACACTGATTACAGGGGTCCACTGTCCCAAACAAGGCAGCAATAGGTGTTCATATGATCACAGAGTATGTTGGGTTGGAAAGGTCTCACGTCGATCCTCCTGCTCACAGCAGGCACATCTCTTATGTTGCTCCGGGCTCTGTCCAGTCACATCTGGAAAACCTCCAAGGGCAGAGACAGTGCAGCCTCTCCGAGCAACCTGCTCTACTGCCTGCTTCTCTTTGTGGGGAAAAGCATTTCCTCATATCCACTCTGAAGGTCTCTTCTTTCAACTCATGCCTGTTGGCTTGCATTCTCCTGCCCTGCACCACCATGAAGAGCCTGGTCTGATCTACTCCATGACATCTTCATAGGCCTGGGGGGCCTGCTGTTATATCCCCTGAAGCTGTGTCTTCTCCAGGCTGAACCAGTCCTTGTCCCTCAGCCCCTTCCCACAGGGAAAGTCCTCCAGCCCCTTCCATCTCGGAGACCCTTCAGGGCCTTTTCCACACAGTTGCTCCCCAAGTGGGCAGTCTCCAGCCTGTGGCACTGAAAGGAATTCGTGCATGCCTTGTCATCTGCCCCTGCTGAATTTCACAAAGTTCCTGTCAATCCACCCTCTGGCCTGTCCACATGGTCGTGCAGAGCCACTCTAAAGTGGAGGATGCTCATAACAGAAGGGGCAAGAGAAGCCAACACCAATGGAGAGCAGAAGGACTTTCAGGGCAAGCATGACAGCAGCCTGCCTAAGGCCTGAGCTCCACATCCAGTCTGGTGTCTGAGATGCAGAAAGGTACAGAATGCCAAAAATCTTCTTGTAGACCTCTGTCAATCAAAAACTGAAACTCAAGAGACAAAGCCAAAATACCACTACTTAGACAGATGAGATGGCAGCAGGGCTGCAATGTGCCCTGCAGGATTTATCAGTGCTGAGCATTGGCCACATTCAGACCAGGTCAGACCCACTGAGACCTCCAGGAATCAGGGGAGTCAATTGGTACTGTTCTGCAAGTCATCTACACACTCTCTGGGAATACATAGACAAAGCCATGCAACCAGTGCAAATTTAGGGCCCAATGTATGACAGAGATCAAAGGGATGATGGGGACATTCAAAGCCTTATGCTAATATCCAAATCTTCAGCTAATTTGAAATATTAACTTGGAGAAAACAACTGGAAACTGACTTCAGTGTCCTGTTCCCAATAAATTATTAGCTAGACAACAAAAAACCATAAAACAGTGGCTGTTTTTTGAATGTATGTGGTAAAAGCACCACTGGCAGGTTCTAGAGAGATATTTTGGAAGAAAGGAGGGGTTCATCACTCGTTCAGAGACAGAACTTGCGTTAGCACAGCTGTCCTGATTGTGGTTTTCCTATGTATGCAAAGAGTCTCATTCTTTTCCAGATACAAAAATTACTTGTTTGTACTTTATTTATTTTGTAATCACAGATTTCAATATACATACCATAGAGATGAGAAAGTCATGTAAACATCCCACTAGGCTCAAAATTGAAAACATGAAAATAAAACAAATATAGATAACAGGATATAATCCTTCATGTCTTCAATAACAATTCCAAGTAATGTCATCTCCTCCTCTCAAGATAAGGTTAATTGGATCTTATGACGAACTTGATCAAAGCTTCATGTACCAAAATGTTTGTGTGCATATTTATATTTGTATTTGTCCAATTTCCATACTTTGTTCATGCCCTTGTAGCCACCTTATTCAGTAATTAAGCCACTACTTAGTATTATTAGTCAATTGACCATCTAGTGAAGGAAAAACTTCTCAAAGAGAAAGTTGTTATGAAAGCTCTGATATATAATTATTTTAATGTTATTTTGTGTTATATTTTATCAGTTATTCTATATAATGTTTATGTATATTTATATAATGTATTGTATATAATCATAATGTGTGTTTTGATAACACCATTGTGTTGTCATAAAATATAATTATTATATAAATTCTAAACAAGATATGCATAAATCTTTTTAAGGTAAGTGTGTCTGTACAAATACCACCCAAAATTACTTATTCATAATTAAAAATTAAAATCTAGACATTCATATGGATGAGAACATCTAGAGTTATATTACCCATGATTTTTTCAGAGTTTTGGGAAGGACGTAAAGTAACAAACAACACCCTAAAGACTATGAATCCATTACCATATGTCCTGGTTTCAGCTGGGATAGAGTTAATTTCCTTCGCAGCAGCTGGTGTGGGGCTGTGGTTTGGATCTGTGCTGAAGCAGTGGTGATAACGCGGAGATGTTTAGTTGCTGCTCAGCAGCGCTTACACCAGCCAAGGGCTGTTTCAGCTCCCCGTGCTGTGCCGGGGGCACGGGAAGCTGGGAGGGGACACGGCCGGGACAGTGACCCCAACTGACCCCAGGGATGTCCCACACCGTATGGGGTCATGCTCGGTGTGTAGAGCTGGGGGAAGGAGGAGGAAGGGGGGACATGGGGAGTGATGGCGTTTGCCTTCCCCAGTCACCATTACGCGTGATGGAGCCCTGCTCTCCTGGAGATGGCTGAGCACCCGCCTGCCCGTGGGGAGCAGGGAATGGATGCCTTGGTTTGCTTGGCTTGCGTGCGCGGCTCTTTCTTTCCCTATTAAACTGTCTTTATCTCAACCCAGGGAGTGAGTGAACGGCTGCATGGTGCTTGGTTGCTGGCTGGGGCTAAACCACAACACCATATATAATTTAGCAACCTATATTTACATCTCCAGAGTCTACCCACACATACGTATGTTTTTGAAAACCTGGCTAAACACCTAAATTCCACCAAAAATCTGGGCTACTGCATCACTTCTATTTTCAAAGCTCTTGCAAGCTTCTAAACTATTTATGGGCAGAATTTCAAAAGCCATTTAATTAGTTAGGGTGACCATCAAGTGTCTAATCAGATTTTGAGAAGTATTTAAATGGATCATGCACCCAACACCCTTTTAAAATTCAACCCTCAAGGGTATTTTTAAAAAAGATACAAAGACAGCTCTGCCTGGGATTTGACAGAAACTTAGCAAGACAGCTTACTTCTGCCAACTGCTGAAGCACTCTGGCATTAGGGAGCTCAGAGAGGTGGGCAGAGTGCTCTTTCCCCCATGGGAGACAGATTCTAAACAGCTCTAGTTAGCTAGCCCTCAGTAGCTGCTGACACTACTGTCCTGAGTTGCACTCCAGAGGCATTAGTCCATCTGACTGGTGTGAAGCTCCCAATGCAATGTCTTGTCCCCAACATGGTGTGAACGTATTTGAGGGCCTATTCATCTGTTTTACATTGTTTTCTGTTTAGGTAGCTAATGAACAGCTTGCAAAGGCTCAGATGAGACTCAAAGCTCTTTCTGAGAGGCAGAAACTTCTCCCAAGTAAAGTCCGTGTTACTGTATGATAAATTACTTTACAGTGACGATAATTGCTCTCTGAGGACTGAGTTGTATAAAGCCAACAGTACAAATACTGAGGGCTCCCTAAGGGGGTTCATAAAGGAGATTCCACTCTCCCCATCTATTGCATCGTATTTATTTAGCTTACCATTGGAGTTGGTTACATGCCTTGCAATCCAAATAGCTTTGGGATTCCTTATCAGGTGGGATAGGATGGACAGAAAAATCGCTTGCACAGAAGCTTCTGTTGACCGCCTGGCCCACCTGAGAAAATCAAAACAGGACAATGGAGGGAAAATAAGTAACTGCTTCTTTGTCTTATTTCCCAGTCATTTGGGAAGCCAAGGAAGATTTTAGGGAATTGCATAACATTTTTACATAATGTTCCACAACACCTTTTCCTTGATGTTTTGTGGATCCCATCTTACTGTTCAGTTTATTGGATGCTCAAGTGTGAAAATAGGCAAGTACTGGAAATGCTGCTGGATCTGTTGTACAGATCTTAGCTTATAACTATGAGAGAATATAGTATAAAATGCCTGTTGTCCCACATTATGATTCTCCAAGAGGTGAAAGACTTGATTTTTTTCTAGAAAAAGGACTGCTCTGTTCGGGGGAAGGTTGGGAGGGTTGACATAAATCATAGATTAAGCGAGAAAGTACTTTCACTTTTTTCACAAGAAAAAGTGATTTAACAAAAAGCTTCACTAAGGTCGAAGGGGCCATATGTAAGCTGAAATGAGGCTCCTGGGCCCATGGAGAGAGGGTGGGGTGAGGGGTCCCAGGTGAGGCTGGTCAGGTCCTTAGGTCATGTTAGAGTCCTCAGGGTCCTGATAGTTTTCTCACAACTTATAGTATTTCCATTTCAAATTAATGGCAATAATTCACTCCACTTTTAATGTATTTATTCAGTTACTATTATTTATTGGTATAATCAAGAAATTATGCAAACTTTCAGTACCAGAAAATAGATCATTAATACAGAGCTTAGTAAATTAATGAAACAAGAGGGGAAAAATGTCCTTTAATTCTTCTGGGAGGAGGAAAAGGGAACAAAGGACACTCACGCAACCTGGGGCTCAGACCAGTGGTCTCTGAAGTGGGGTGTGTGCACACCAGAGTGTGTGCAAGACAAGTCATTGAGGTGCAGGAAGAAAATGTTTTTTATACCATTAATAGGTAAGATAAAATAAACTAAAATATATTTTTAACATAGTGCTTATTTCATATTTATGTATTTTAAATTTCTATTTTGTGTATGTTTTATAAAATATATAATAGGAACAGAATGTCTTTTATATTTTTTTTGTGATTTGTCTGATAACAGCCATAGCAAGGCTGACCTGATCACTACAAAACCCTTTTGTAACTGATTCTTCCTCCCTTCATAGCAGTGCAAGTTAGGAGTAAACCTATGAAAACCTGGAGCATTTCAGTAATGCAAAAAAAAATTAGCATAAGGGAAAATTCCTAACTTGAAAATTTATATTTCCAGGATAGTATTTAGAATATTTCTGTTCTGGAGCTCATGCAAATTTTTTAAATAAGGAGCAAGTAGTCCAGCACAAAGCACAAGAAGACGACCTCAGAAATACACTTGTTGGAAACGGTTGCTTGCAAAATTTCTCTGAGGGATCACAGAGAAGCTTCTAGCAAAACATCACCATGCAAACTGCAAGAGGTGTGAGTTTTTCCCCAGTATATCAGCTGAGTCATCTTGAGGGGAAATTGTTTCCATCACTTGCCACTTCATTTTTCCTCATAAGATGGCCTGGGTTGGAAGCAGGCCCATGTGAAAGACATTTCATGTTGCCTTTTTTAGACGGGTTTTTTGCGGGGGGGTTTGGAGGGCATGTTAGGTCTTGTGGACCACTCCAAAATAATCCCCAGCATGAATACTGACAGGACTTTCTGCTCTTCCAGTCCAGATTTTGTCTAAGAATCCAAAATTACCATTTATTATGTATTTTCCCTTTAAAACTGAGTCTTAGACAATGACAGAGGAGTTCCTATGCTTGTCATGTCATGACATTGTTCTAGCTTTTGGCCTTTACCAGGACATGCTGAAGAAGCTTGAACAGGTCATTTATTAAAGACACATGCCATGAAGTTACTGTAAATCAGATGCTGCTGGCAGTGTTATTTTACTATCTGTATGTTAACAACCTAAGAAATATAACTGCTATCTAAAAATCGAGCGTTATTTTCTGCTAAAATTCTTATGAACAGATGCCCAATCCAAAGCTCAAATGAATTCAAAGTGGCTCGCTTGAGATTGAGATCAGACACAAGAACTTGCCTTAAGATGACTAAACTACAGAGCTCAGCTAAAAAGGTTTGTCATAAAGACTTTATAAAACAGCTTGACTAATAATTTCAGTTGTTCCTCCCAGGATTCATTGTTTTTATTGCTTTTGATCTTCTCAGTCATTTTGGAAGGTTTCCTCTCTTGGAATAGCCAGATCTTTCCCTCAACTGTCAGAGGTCACCAGCTTACTTTTCACACTCATTTTCACTTTTCTGTGCTCTATTTGCCAGAACATCTGATGCCTTTGGTACTCTCAGGCAGTGCTGCTGAAAATTATGACTTCAGCTGACAGTGCACACATATTTGAGGTCTGAACTCCACGTTTGCTTGAGAAGAGAGTCAGTGATCTATATTTTTTTATTTTAAATAACTGTCTATGAGTATATCCCATCTTTTTCAGAAATCTGAAATTAATAAGCACCATTCAGGAGGCCTGAGCATTCCCTGGAGCTGTAAAAGACTCCACCTCAGTCTCCCTCTACCCAATTCAGATAGCAGAGGACCTCTGTTCTCCACATCCTCAACAGCAGTCGTGACTCCTCAGCCATTCCAGCTGGAGAGGTCTTTCCAAGTGAACTAGTCTTCATCTTTCTGCTAACAGTTTCAGGCCAATTAAGTGCCTTTTCCAAAATAAAGCAGTTTTATCTGGAAGTGCCAACAATCTCAGTTCATTTCATTACTAGAATTTCTTAACCGTTCAACAGATATATCAGAACCAGCAATTTATAGTTTCTGGAAAGACTTTCCAAGTGTATTGGGCTGCAGCTGTGTCAGCAAGGTAATGCATAATACACCAATCCATAAGTATGAGATGAAACGTGTTAAATTTGAAAAGAACATCCTAGTAGCTGTGAAAGGGCAGCTGCATTTCAAGAGTGCCCTGAAAGACGAAAGCAGCTGAATGAGAGCTAGGAAAATGTAGTCAACAGATTTAGCAATGTGAAAGCCCTATCACATCATTCTCATTGGCCATTTACAACCTCTGACAGGAAAGACACTTCATGTGAAACAATTAAAAAAGTTAATAAATCTCACCATAAGGAACATTAGCATGGCGATCAAACTAATTTTTTAGTTTATTAATGCTATCCCACTGCTTTTAGTGACAAGTCCTCCAGTACCCTCAGTCATTTATTTCTGGTTTTATCCTTCCTACAAATAGTTTTTATATCTCCATTTAAACATTATGAAGTCAACAGTATAAACTCATTCCTATTAATATGCTTCATCAAACAATCCCTCCAGTCTTCAGTGATTGCATGAGACTAGAATGGGGGGAGAAAAAATGTTTTTCTGTCCCACAAGAATGTGAAAATCTTCTCATTCTGATTTGGAATGGGAAACCAAAATCTGAGCAGAAATACTAGTGATGAACTATCTCTTAATTGTAAAAATCAATTAGAATGTTTAAACCAAAACTTCAGTTCAAAGTTATCTGCATGTTCTTTCCATGTATTTAAACATTAAACAAATAGTTGTTGATACTAACCTTTTCCTACAGGAAATTGAGTTCAACAGATCAGCAGTTCCAAATGAAAAGAAGCTTTACTCAGGCCTGTCTCAAGTCAACATATATACTCTAAATGAAATGTCCTTTCTTGGAAGTA
>VZTV01106464.1:0-11789 GCA_013400875.1 Anhinga rufa | reverse complement strand
AAGAATATTAACTCTATCCCAGCTGAAACCAGGATAACCAGCCATCTTGTACAGGCCCTTGACACTGCTGGGGGACGCCATTGATCAGACAGTCCTCTTCACTTGATCAACTGGTGGCTAACAAACTGGACATGAGCTGACAATGTGCTCTTGCCGACTGGAAAGCCATGTATCCTGGGCTACATAAAAAGAAGTGTGGCCAGCAGGTCAAGGGAGAAGGTTCTCCCCCTCTACCTCAGTCTCATGAGACTCTACCTGGAGTACTGTGTCCAGCTCTGGGGTCCCCAGCACAAGAAAGACATGGACCTGTTGGAGAGGTCCGGAGAAGGGCTATAAAAATGGTCAGAGGGTTGGACCACCTCTCCTATAAAGAGAGGCTGAGACTGTTGGATTTGTTCAGTCTGAAGAAGAGGAGGCTCAGGGGAGACCTTATTGTGGCCTTTCAATACATAAAGTGGGCTTATAAGAAAGTTAGAGAGAGACTTTTTACCAAGGCCTGTAGTGACGGGACAAGGGGCAATGATTTTAAACTGAAAGAGGGTAGGTTTAGATTGGACATAAGGAAGAAATTCTTCACTATGAGGGCGGTGGGGCACTGGCACAGGTTGCCCAGAGAAGCTGTGGATGCCCCATCCCTGGAAGTGTTCAAGGCCAGGCTGGATGGGGCTTTGAGCCACCTGGTCTCATGGAATGTGTACCTGCCCATGGCAGGGGGGTTGGACTAGATGATCTTTAAGGTCCATTCCAACCCAAACCATTCTATGATTCTATGACTCCATGATAATACGAACTCATCGGCTGAAGCCGAGAGAACTGAAGACCTGCTGGCTGAATATGTTTCTTCTTCTGTCAGCTGTTTTCTTCCATAGATGAAGTAGACAGCTTTGTGGTTTTATGAGTACACGTCTTGGTTTGGCTGGCGAGGCAAGTTAAGAGCAAGGGTGGGATTTGGACTCTGCTGAAGACAGCGGCAAAATCCCCGTTGATTTCGGCAGAGCCTGGATTTCACTACATGTGCTTCTTTTTCTCATCCCTGTTGCTACCCTCCGTTTGGTCAGCAGGTGGCAATCTCTACTTTTTGTCTGAACTTCAGAAAAGTTCTGTGTGCACAACACAAACTCTTTTTATCCAAATAGCTGTTTCCGCTTTGCATCGGGTATTCTGACTGGGAGCTGGGCGAGATCTCGTTCCAAATCTCTCTTAACATTTAAACGCTTACTTAGTCATCAAAGTATTTTTAAAAGCAGAACTTAGAAAGCCTATTGCTTTACAAGTCATAGATATTCCTTTCCCATCCCCAGCTCTCAGTTACAGACAGAAACTCCCACAACTCAAAACTGAGCCATATAAATTGAATTGTGTGTATGATATCTTTTACTGTGACCCATAGACATTAATTAATAAACCAGTACTCAGACCTCATAAACTTGCATGTTCTAGCCTCCAGATCTATTGTCATTTATTAGTATTTCAAATGAATCTTGTAAACAGATGATGGAATGACAAAAAAATACAGGTATTTCCATGCCTGTTATTAAGTGTTTGCCTCACTTATTAGGTCCAAGCAATCCATTCTTGTGGAACAATTGGCCAATAACATACCCAAGGTCAGCAAGTCCTTGAGCTCTCTGCTGTGTAGGTGCCAGTCTTGCAAAGCAGCTCTATCTATCTAAGGTTATTTCATTACTGACATCCTGACCCATTCTGAGACCTCTTTTGCAAACCAAATTGTACAGCAGTGCATGGTTTCATAGTAAAATGAGTGAATACTAATTTGTTTGCCTAAGCCTTGTGGCAAATTTGAATTTCTCTTTGAAATCGAGAGAGACACATGTTAGTCTTTTCACAAGTATTTTGATTTTAGCCTTGCTGTCTGACAGACACAAGCAAGCTAAAATACCTTGCTGGTTGCTTGTCTATCGGCAGTGGCAAGAAAAAAGTAGGTTTTTTCATTGTCTAACTGCCATTTGCTCTGGACTATTAATACGTAGAATCTGCTATTTAAATATGGTCTGTATTGTGACCGCTTGAGGAAATTTGATGAGGATTATTAGGAAATTAAGTTAAGTTACAGCTAAGTTAAACAATTATGCTAAGGGCATGCAGTCCACCAGACCAAATGAACCTGCACAGATTCATTGATTATGTCTGTTTGTCGAAAATGGAGTATGAAACATTATTTTTGTTCAGTTTAAGAAGTGCAGTGATGGTTTTGTGGAGTTTGTGTAGTTACAGTAACAGATAAAGAAAAAAGTGCAGGTCATTCCATTTCCAAGTGTAACCTCTCAAAGAGAGTTGTTGTTTTTAAGAACCTCATCTACTCTGTTTATGACCTGCCTCGTTGCTCAGCCTATGCCTGGGTGTATTTCTTGTGCTGCTCATGATGATACCTGAGCATCCGCTGACAGCTTGGGAAGCGCCGTCTGCTTTCTTTGCAGGCAGGCAGCTGGATATTTCATGCCAGAGCAGAGTCACCCAGGTTTAGGGTGAAATAAGAGCATGCCATTAGCCCCTGGCAGCCTGCAGATGCACTGGGCATTGCATTGCCCTTGAGTCTTCTTAGCTGTGCTGGGAGCTGCCTTGCAATTTCCATATTGTCCCTTAGGTAATTGTTCCAGGTGCTTGGATGCCATGGTGACGACTTCTGTCAAGAGAGATAAGTAGGAATGGTTGCTGACTTAAAACCAGTGGGATATTCAGGCCTGGAAAAAACTGCTGTTCTGAGGCAGCCCTTGAACAACAGGTGTTTTAAAATACACATTTTGGCTGAAGAGGTTCTGACGTCTCTGTCTTCAGGGGTTTTCGAGACCCAACTAGATAAATCGCTGAGCAACCTAGTCTGACTCAGCTTTGATAAGGAGGCTGGACTGGATCCCTCTGGAGCTCCCTTCCAGCCTGAGTGGTTGTGACCATGCACATGGACTGCAGCAATGCCTGGAGGCTTGAACTTGGTCAAGCCCTGTTGTGCCTCTACAAGTCCTGGCCCTGAGAGTTACACCTCCGCAAGTACTATTCATTTCCAAGGTGTGCTTCAGACAACAGTTAGCCTTCAGTAGTTCTGTGAGCTCTTATCTCATATTACTGTTGGGAAAACCATGGAAAAGGTGACCCTGGCTGAAGCCCCGGGGAGGCCTCCTCAGCAGCTGAGATCAGGATTTGGTGATGCAGCTGGAGAAGGAGTGGTTTTCCCACCCCAAATTCCTTTCCTGTTCTGTACTAGGGTGAAACTGGGACATTTCAAAGGAAAGATAAAGAAAAAAGACCTTTTTTTTCAAAGCCAAGAATAACTGAAAACTAACTGGGAAGGGCACTTATGGGACATATAAGAGACAAGGTTAACATCTCTGGGCCAATGAGGCACACCACAGATCTTTTGACCTTTAGGTATTCTGGGGTTGCCTTTTTCTAGTGCTTACCGCAAGTTTTTACAGCTTCTATAAATGTCTGCGAGTTTCTCCCCTCAAAACAATGTAGTCCTATTAAAATTTTCCTGTGTTGTTAATCTGGCTTTTTATCTGAACATGCCTTTTGTTAAATTCCATAACCTCATCTAGTTGGGAAACACCAGCTCCTTATCATGAGCTGAAAGCATTAGACAGCATAGTCTCTTTCTTTTGGGAATGGCATTGTTTGAACCAAGTGGCTGATGTAGGTGGAAATCAGAGTTCACTTGAGCTAGCAACTCTGGTTATCAGTGAATGAAATCCAGACAGCAGAGAGTCTAGCAGAATTTGCATTCAGTTGAATTAACATCCCTTAAACTCAAGTCTTGCTCTGTTTCCAGTTCGCCTACAGACATTTAATGCTGTAATCATTTCCTCTCAGAGTAAAAAGACAAAACATCCCTTTTCTTGTTAGAGCGATTTGCTTGTAATGCAAAACAGAACAACCCCAGAAAAACTGCCCTTGTCTTTTACAGGTTTTTTCCAGGTATTTTTTTTTTTTAATTTTCCTTTTGAATGTACTCCTTGGTGCAAGAACATTCCCTCAAAAAATTAAATAAAATAACAATAATAACCTAGTCAACTTCTTCCAGCAATTTGTTCATGCAGTTATTCTAAGTAGCAGATTAGATTCAAAATCTAACTAACTGCAGCGTTTCACTTTTGAGACAGCATCAGGTTCCAAAAAGTTGTTTCAGGATGTTGTGAGCTCCAACTAAATGTGCAATAAATGGCCACAGGTTTTTCTCTGATATTTGGACCTAAGAAAGGCAAAGTGGGGTATAATGAAACAGGCTCATGAAGAATAGATTCTGCTGGACTTCTCTGATGTCACTCCTGATAAGAGTAAACATTTGGTATGGTCCCAAAGTGGAAGCTGCTGGAGTAGAGGCTACCTGAGGGAACGAGAAGGCAGAGAACATGGCAACAGTCGTCAGTGCTGGGAAAGGAAGTATCAGATAGAGAATCAAATATTGTTTGTGGGGCTTTTCTTATTTTGTACCTTCATTAATACTTTCTTTGAAACACAGGGGAGCATGCTGGCTGGCTGGAGTTGGGAGATACTACTCATACAGAAAAAAGCTGGCATATAAGATGGAAATGAGGACTAGAGTAAGAGGAGTGGGATGAAATTCAGTAGTTCAAAATGCAATATTATATAATTCTTCTGTACTCAGAGTGGTTATCATGAGGAAATTCCTGAGGAAGGGAAAGATTTAGGCATACTACCTGAATGGATCATGAATCCAGTCTTCTAATGTGACAAATCTGTGAAAAAAAAAGTTATGTGGTGCATCTAAAGAGGTGCTTCCAGTGGAGATAGGGAATCCTCTAGGAGAATTAAAGCCTGGAGGGGAATATGATTTTTCTGTATAGCTACATGGTCATAATACTTCTGTGACTGGTCAAAACACTGCTCTAATTTTCTTTTCGAAATTATGCCATTGAGATCTTGAGCCCCATGTATTTGCAGAAAGCTTAATAGAGCCAGTTGCCTGTGAAAAGGGAACTGATTTGCTCCTGACTTACTAACTATTCTTTTTTTGGAGCATGTTCAGGAAACTTTGCAAGATGAGCCTTGCAGAGCTTCATGAAAATTTCTGTCCCACAGGAGAAGAGCAGTTTGGCTAAGCATGAGGTTGATTAACTTTTGGGTGACCTTTTCACAGTAGATACATGGCTGTTGCAGAAGTAGGTAATGAAATGCTGAAAATTTTGCAAAACCCAGAAAACATCCCACAAATGTGGCTAGAGGCAACAATGCAAAATCTGAAGAAATAGGTTTCCTGCTTCTAACTTATAGTTAAATAAAGCTGAATTCAAAGACAAATCAAATTGTGCAAGATTATGAATATGATTTAAAGAGAACCAGTGTTGTTGGAGGTTTTGTTTTGTTCTCAGCATGAAGACACAGTATTTTCATTAAATGGATGAATAATAAATGGATTAACCCGTCAGGGAGGAAAATGGCATACTATGCTCAAATTCTGCAGCTATTTTGGGCAAGGTGACAAATGTGTAAGTGGAGATGAGGCTGTTTTTCTTTTAACACTTTCTTCCCCCTCCAGCAAATGCCCTGTAACTGCAAGCAGAAAAGGCAAGGCAGGTGCCTGCAGAAGGGTGAGGGTAACTGTGGATGTATATATTTCCTTTTAGTAGAAGCACTTGGCTGTAAATAGGAGGTGACATATCAAGTAACCTGGGATTCCAGGAGCACAGGTGTATTGGGTTTGCATGGCCAGGTTTTGGTAGTGGGGGGCTACAGGGGTGGCTTCTGTAAGAAGCTGCTAGAAGCTTCTCCCATGTCCAATAAAGCCAGTGCCAGCCGGCTCCCAGATGCACTTGCCGCTGGCCAAGGCTGAGCCTATCAGTGATGGTGGTAGTGCCTCTGGGATAACGTATTTAAGAAGGGGAGAAAAAAAAGCTGCACAACAGGAACAGCAGCTGGAGAGAGGAGTGGGAATATGTGAGAGGAGCAACTCTGCAGACACCAGAGTCAGTGAAGAAGGAGGGGGAGGAGGTGCTCCAGGTGCCAGAGCAGAGGTTCCCCTGCAGCCCGTGGTGAAGACCATGGTGAGGCAGGCTGTCCCCCTGCAGCCCATGGAGGTTAACAGTGGAGCAGATATTCACCTGCAGCCTGTGGAGGACACCAGGCTGAAGCAGGTGGAAGGCCAAAGAAGGCTGTGACCCTGTGGGAAGCCCGCGCTGGAGCAGGTTCGTGGCAGGACTTGTGACCCCGAGGGGGCACCCAACCTGGACCAGTTTGTGAAGAACTGCAGCCCATGGGAAGGCCCCACATTGGAGAAGCTCATGGAGGACTGTCTCCCATGGGAGGGACCCCCATGCTGGAGCAGGAGAAGAGTGTGAGGAGTCCTCCTCCTGAGGAGGAAGGAGCGGCAAAAGACATGTGATGAACTAACCGCAACCCCTATTCCCCACCCCCCTGCGTCACTCTAGGGGAGGAGGTAGAGAAATCGGGAGTGAAGTTGAGCCTGGGAAGAAGGAGGGGTGGGGGAAAGGTGTTTTTAAGATTTGGTTTTATTTTTCTTGTTACTCTACTCTGATTTGATTAGTAATAAATTAAATTAATTTTCCCCAAGTTGAGTCTGTTACCTGTGACGGTAACTGCTGAGTGATCTCCCTGTCCTTATCTCGACCCATGAGCCTTTCGTTATGTTTTCTCTCCCCTGTCCAGCTGAGGAGGGGAGTGATAGAGCGGCTTTGGTGGGCACCTGGCATCCAGCCAGGGTCAGCCCACCACAACAGGAACAGAGCATGCAGTGCTATGGCACATCTGATTATGTGCTCCTTGGGAAGAACTTCACAGATCTCATCTTTTGGTAGGATGTGCCTAGTAATGTACCCCAGTGGTTAGTTTTGTCCAAAACCTAAAAATCCGAAGGAATGTCTGTTGGTTTGTGTGACCAGCTATATGCAACAGTACCATCAGCAAAACTGCATTTTCCATCAGAGTCCAAATGAACCAGAAATCATTAAAATATACCAAATCTGATACAAAGTGCTTTTTTTTTTCAGTGCCACAGTTTTTAAGTAGAATGGTTATTACAAGTTGAAGAAGTGAGACCTCCAGCCTATTTTTTGTTTGCAATGGGATTGGAAAAGGACTGAGAAATTCCAGCCTGACTCAGGAACATTTTTGTATACAGCTTCTTGGGAATTAAGGCAAAGAAATATATTTGTCATCCTCTAGTCCTATAACAAGAAGCTTTGAAGAGCTATCTTCCATCAGTCAAATTCCATTAAAGGCGTCGTAAGTAAGTGTAAAGGCTTTGTGGTTTTTGGGTCATCCTGCAGAGTTCAGAGGTCTGCTCTGACATTCGGTGGAGAGATACACAGGCCCTTGGGGGATATATCTTTCTCTGTAAATTCCACAGAATTATCATAACAGAAGCTTAATGTTTCCACTACCATAAAATGAAACTCTGACAGCCTGATTATAATCAATCAAATGACTATCATCAAAATACTGATATTTCTACTTCTAAAAGTTAGTATAAAATGTATAGCCAATATCTAAATTCTAAAATATATAGCCAATAATCAGCGGTGGGGCTGAGCCATTGTCCCTGACCTCTGGAGAGAATTGGGCTGAAGCTCTGTGGATCAGCCTCCTCAACAGATGTTTTCAAGCATGAAAACAATGCATTTAGGATGGGGCAGAGAGGAAAAGGGATTATGAAAATCCCAATGAGCCATCCTAGGTTTCACATTATTTTATTTGGTTCACTTTTCCTGAGTGTTTCTGTGGGGAGAATGGCTAAGAAGCATTGCAGGTGTCATCTTTTGTGATCAGAGCATTTCTGGGTTTTATCTGTAACTTGAATTAATTTTAGAATGGGTTATATAGCAATAATTGGCCCTTTATAACATTTTCCCTGGCTTGCTACTCTCCTAGAACATTTTGGGTTGAACTGGTTACAAAGTATTAGCAGCTTTACAGAGGGGACCTTGCAGATTCCACTATATCCTTCACAAGCTTTCTTCTTGTTATACTGAAGACTTGTAAATTTTATAACCTCCTAATTCAGCGTTCTAAATTGCCATCTCAGAACATTGAAAACAAACTGAACCACATCCAGTCCCTGTGTAAATGCCCTCAGCCACAATTTAAGTGGTTTGAATTCTCTTGGCAAAGTACAGCAAGGGCAAGCCTATACAGAGAAATTCAATAAATCTGATCTCTCTGCCCTCACAAGTGGGCTGTATGGCAATGTTAATAGCCTGGACATTGTTTGCAGTGCTGTAATCTTTGTCAGGATGCTCTGTAGATCAGAGCTAGTTCATGTTCACACAATTCAAAGCTTTGCCAGTGAATTTCAGGGACTGTCAGGTAAACATGGGCCAAGCATTTACTTCAGGCTATGTTTGTACCATGTGTTAAGCCTCAGTTTGGGCTCTGGACTTTGTTCCAGCAACAGTATTGAAGCACTATTATTACATTCTCAGATGCAGGTCTCAGCTGGGAGGGAATAGGTACCTAATGTATATGATGCAGATGTAGCTTTTGGTATGCTAGAAGACTAGCTCTATACTGATTGTTGATGCACATTTATAGACCTGAAATTTGTTGTTTGCTTTTGTTTCCTTTTTCTTCTTTACATCAAAAAAAATTCTGCATTGCCACCAAGGAATGTATTTAATGAAACTAAACTGAATTCTGAGTGTATTGAGACACTCACCAGATTAGACCCCAGGGCAAGGACATTGTCTCTAGTACAATGATATGTAGCTTTTCAACATTTTTTTAGCACTTTGATTGTTTTATAAAAAATAAATGCCCAGTTATTACCAGAATGAGATCCTTTAGGAATACACATTGTTAAACACCATCCTTAAAAATTAAGAAAAAGATGCACAGGAGATGTTAATGTGATGAGTGTTATGAATGTATTTTATAAACACTTTGTGATGACATATCAAATGTTGTTTGTGCATGGTGGCAGATACTTCTTCATTTTTAGGATACACCTGGAGATGATCACAGTCCCCTTAATGTGCCAGAGCAGGGAAGTGGAATTGAACTGGAAGTAGATGAGTGAATGGAGAATAGAAACTCACGAAATGCTGTGATGTCCTGTTGGACAGGTATTGGGGAAGACAGAAGAAAGCAGTGGGTGACTAAAAACATAAATTGTAGTTGGAAAAGGATTGCAGAGCTCTGCTGTGTGGTAAAGGTGGGGGGAGGCTTTTACAGGTTTTGTTTTATATCAAAAGAATGAGGGGAATTCTTTTTACTATCCCATTACTCATGTTAGGAACACAAAAAGTAAAGTTCATTTTCCTTTTGGAAGTTGTCTCTTCACAGCTGTGAATCCACTCTATGGTTCCCTGCTTTGTTTCCATGCTCTCTGATTCTCATGCTCCAGATTGCAGCCTAGTTGCCTGGCTGAAACTGGAATTAGTCCTCTAACTACAAATAATGTCAGACAGAATGAGGTTTTGCAGTGTAGTAAACTTACACAGGCAGCACCAGATGGCTTTTACAGTCCAGTTTGGCCCATGAGCGTTTGCTCGTGTGAGTGCATGTGTGTATTTAAAAAAACAAAACCAAAATCTAGTAGCTGCTGGTAACTGGACCATCTGGTAGCTGTTCCATCCAGTATAATGTCATTTACTTTTTTGCTTTTCAAGCAGGTCTGTTTTTAAATGGCTTATTTTAATCACCAGAAACCACATATGTGCCAGTCAGGCGTCTAGTAGTTCCCAGCACTCTTCCCTCTATGCAGCCTCCTTCTGTCAGCTGGGGTTTTCCCCAAGATGCCACTCACACTGATATCAACTTTGTCTTTTCCCCTAGGCATCTTCCAGTTTTGCATATGTGGTGCATTTTTTTCCAGCAGAAAGCAGTTTCTCTCTCTATCGTTTCCTCTTTTAAGGAAGAAGTCTATTCTTCCTAAATACTCATATCTTTTAGCAACCATTGTTTGGTCTCATTCTCTCTTAGGATGAGATCTGATCTCACCTACCCCAATGAATGCTTTAAAAATTTAAACAGTGAAACCTAAGTTTCTTATAGCCTTCCCTCTGTGCAGCTGAACTGGTTACAGAGCCGTGCAAGTCCCCAAAGCAGGTGCATGGAAAATCATGCCTAACTGCCTTTATCAGTGGGGAAAAACATTTCACTAAGTAGATCAGGAGGAAGGCATAAATGGCTGTTGGCTGCATAGTTTCTCCTGTATCACCCTTGAGCAAGCTGAGCACCTGAGGCTTCAGTAAGTGCTATTGTTTAACTATTTATGCTCTTACCTAATGGATTGAACAGGATTCAGGGTCATGCAGGGAATGGCTAAACTCAGTATGCTTTTCTGTCTAATCGAACTATTTTCTCCAGCTTCTTCACATCTCATATGTGTGTTTAGTGTCCATGAGATAGTGTTGTGACATATTTCCTTCTGGTGGAAAAAGCTTCCAAAATGGGGCTTCTACTGTGAACACTTATGTTTGTCTTTCCCAGCTACAGGTAGGGAAAAGGACTCCCAAATTATCTACCTGCAGTCCATGTGCAGATGCCTTAGCTCTTTCTCCTTGTCTTTAAAAAGCACAGCAGATTTCAGATTCTGCTTATCCTTGAAAAAACACACTGCTGTAGGAAATTCTGTTATTATGGCACAGGGTAGCCTATATTTTCTCTTTCCTTTCCATCTGACCATAATTTATATTAGCAAAGTACTGTGAAGGGCTTGTAAACAGGGCCGTACCTTTAGTATGCTCTCACCCTGCAGTATCCCTGCAGTCACGGCACTGGGCTGTGTGATGCAGAGGTTGTAATGCGCAGTGTTGCTCCTAAGATCTGCTCTCTTGATTTAACAACTCTGCATTACTAGCTCACCCATAGGCATGTGTGGGCTATATCCGCCACCCCAGTATAGCTTTCTCAAACTATACGATTTCTAAAAGTGAACAGGATGGATGGTGGGTTGAAGTGGAAAAACAAGAAAATGGAAGCCTTCATTTTTAGACAGTCTCTGTAGGATAGCAGGTAATAATACTAATCTGAATCTGATACTCAGCTAAGATTTTTCCATTGTAATCTATATAGTTTCATTTTAATATATTAAATGAGTTCTTTAGCTTAGTCAAGGGATGAAACCATGCCATTTTGACATTTATTTGCATGAAATGCATTTCATAACACACATTTTTAATTTGTGCTTCCTCTCAAAAACTAGCATGACTGTGTACTCTAGCAATGCAAACAAAACTAAAATACATGGTTGCAGTTCCACTTTTTATTTTAAACCATATAATATTGTATCTCTTCATATGAAGACAAATTCATGTTGAATAAATGCATGATTAGATAATGATAACTTGAAAAATATATCCTAGGATGGAACTGTATGAAGTCAGTTTTATAAGCAGGATTATCAGCAGCAATCTTCACTGTCGTACAAGTACCATGGCATTACTATGAAACAGAAATGCTTTGTTTTCTTACTACTCACAGCATTGTCCAAGACAGTCAACTGTGATCAAGAAACTGGATTGATGACATATTGAATCTATCACACCATACCACTCTTGAGGCTGAAAATTATAGCTGATTGATTTATGGACAAGATTCATAGGTATTTTCATTTATGAAAAATACTATAGCAGTACCTCTAAGAAAAACACACATAGACTGGTGCATTTACTGGCATCTGGAAGAAATCTATGGGCACAGGTCCATTGCTTTGTACACATGTGAGCTCTCGTCTAGCAATCACATATGTACATTGCTTTCATCAGAATTTAGTCCCAGTTTTAGAAGAGAAAACCAGTGGTGTGAGAAGCCACCAGTTTAAAAATATGCTTCTCCTGTTTTTGTGGTATTCATGAGCA
>VZTV01106456.1:735-43345 GCA_013400875.1 Anhinga rufa | reverse complement strand
CCAGAAGGACAGGGAGCTGCTGGAGCAAGGCCAGCGCAGAGCCACAAGGATGCTCAGGGGATGGAGCATCTCCCTGGTGAGGAAAGGCTGAGAGACCTGGGCTTGTTCAGCCTGGAGAAGAGAAGGCTGAGGGGGATCTCCTCAGTGCTTATCAGGATCTGAAGGGCGGGTGTCAGGAGGGTGGGACTGGGCTCTTCTCAGCGGTGCCCGACGACAGGACAAGGGGCAACGGGCACAAGGTGGAACACGGGAAGTTCCACTGAAATCTGAGGCAAAACCCCTTTGCTGTGCAGGTGCCAGAGCAGTGGCCCAGGCTGCCCAGAGAGGCTGTGGAGTCTCCTTCCCTGGAGCCATTCCCACCCCGCCTGGACGCGGTCCTGTGCCCCTGCTCTGGGGGTGCTGCTCACATAGGGGCGTGTTGGACGAGGTGATCTCTCGAGGTCCCTTCCAACCCCTACCATTCTGTGATCCTGTGATTCAGTTTTTGGGATTCATAAATTGTGAATTAGTTGGATTCTACCTGTGCCTTTGTGCACTTGGCATCCAGCTGCAATTAGTAGGAGTCAGAAAGGGAGCACCTGTCCCGTATGACTGAATAACCCTAGTAAACATTAATTATATTCTTTGTTTTCTGCATTCTGTGGGTTTGGAACCGTTAAGCCTAATACAGCCGACTTGCTGCTTTGCTTATGATTTGTTTGGTCATGTTAAATAGCTGAGGCTCCTCTGTGAATGACATCGGCAAGCAGTTGTGGTTTCGTCACTCAGTGGAGCCAAGTGGTGCTAGCACAGTACCATTAGGTTAGAGAAAACAGCAGAGGATCTCTAAACAATAGCTCTGCTAAGGCTAATTCTTCAGATAGCCTGATGATAGCTGCCTTTGGTGTGCTGACAGCATGGAGTTGTGCACCAGCTATGTAAGAAATGCCAAACATTGATCAAGCCAATAAAACGTGGCTTTGATCATGGTGGCAATATAAAAGTCAGAGCAGACTGTCGACACCACCATTTAAAAAACCAAAGCCTTAGGCTTGCCAGAATGACAGTGTTTGTCAAGGCTGGCTTATTCTAAACATGGTGTTTTGTGAAAAGGATCGTTAGCGCTCTATACCTACAAAGGACACGCACAATTAACCTACAAAGTTTCATGACATCTCAGCAAAGCAACTAATATGCATTTAGCCTAGTTTCTTTACAGTTTTCATCACTGGTGCCTTCATGACTCTATGTGTTTTGCAGTTTTGAGGCAGAGAGCTTTGTGCTGTAAAGTATACAGAAGATTATTTGCTTTCTCGATGAAGATTTTGGTACCTGGCACTTCATTTCCTGGAATGACCCCCTACTGCCACTTAATTCTTGCTTACTCTTCGTTTCCTTCTCTTTACAGGGGAAAAAAAGAAAGTGACTTTGTGTTCTTTTTATACTTCCTTTGTATTTAAAAGAAAAAATGTGGTAACTTCTTATTTACTTCAGTCACGTTTCACTGTGCTGAAGCACCAATATCTGTTTTATCAACCCACTCAAGGAAGCGCCTGTTTCCCTTCTGGCTTGCAAATGAGTTGTGCTGTGATTCTGTGTGGCAAATGAGCTCTTTCTGTGCTTCTGAGAAATGCTGAACCTGCGCTGCCTTCATTTCAAAGGTCTGCGTGTGCCACAGGCCAAGTTCTGGTTTTCTTCATAGGGAGGCGTGAGGGCGGGTTGTGTATCCTTTCCCTGTACCTCTTGTGTGTCCTCTGAAAAATTATCTTGACTCTAGGAATATCTGTCTGTGATCTCACCCTTTATGGCTGCACCCTCTCAGATACTAACAAATGTACCAAGCTGTAGTGTCGTGATCAGGGAGTTAAAAGGGAATCGGTTCATTGAAATAGATCAGAGAGTTCCCACAAAAAGTGTCGAGAAAGATCAAAGTATTTACTGACCATTAATTTCCAACTGCGGAAGAAACAGCCCTGCAGTGGCAGAATAATGTCTCTCCAGGAAGGCTACTTTTAGGCAGATCTTGTGGGATTGACTTGCTTTTCATGCTACTGTTGAAATCCTACTTCAGGTTATACTGGAAACTGGTTTCATAGGGCAAGTTCCTTCTGATTTCACAGAAAACAAAGTTTAAAATGTTCTCTTTGCTTTATCTTTGGGGAGGGGGGAAGTTATATTACTGTCCCAATGTTTTATTTTCTGTCGTATTAATTGATTGTTTTGCCAAAGAAGAAAAATGCTGTAGTTGAGCATAGGGAAAACATAGCAAAGCAGCAAAGAAATGAGCTGGAGGCAGGGGCTGGGGGAAAGAGGAGAAGTCTTTTAAACTCTTGCAAAAGGCCTGTTAATTAAGTTGTTCATTTCAACCTTTCACCCTGCAGGGTGATAAGTGAATAACTTAAAATGTCAATTGATCTGGGTGGGAAGTGGAAAGCCACTATAATCCAATTAATCACAGAGTACTGGATGCCTCTTTGTCAGTGTGAAAGCAACTACAACACATGCTCAGCTGTTACTTTTTCACAATGAGTAGTACAGTTGTCACTCCTAGTCTCATGCCAGCAAAAACATCCGCCGGGTTCATTTTACCACCAAATATTTTTACACTTCTGCACTAATAAATATAAACTACACTGGCTGGAACAGACATGTGCAGTCCCACCACCACTTGCAATGCACCAGAGACAGAAGTTGAACCACGTCGCCGTCCTGATCAGCGCATATGCTCCGCAGCGGTGATTCCTGCTCTAATGGAAGAGTTCCTTCTCTGGTATTGATTTTTGCCCATGAAAATAGGAATGAGCAGAGGGAAAAAATATAAAATGAGCCCATATAATTGTACACTGTTGACAGTCTATACCGACTTCTCCTAAAGGAGCCTGGAAGTATTTTCTTCTAGTTGGCTGCTGTGACAGGCACGTCCACGCAAATGCGGAGTGTGGGACGTGGTAGAGGTGCAGGGCCTGCTCATGCACAATGCATTTGCCCTGGCTTAAAAGTCTGCCAAGTTCTGTCGTTTACAGGGCAGCATGACAGATGTGTATTTTGTTTACAATTGCATTTTATTCTCCAACACGTAGAAGTATGTAACAGTTAATGCAGTCGATGGAGGAGAAGCAGGTGGTCATGTCTTCTGTGGAGTGCATAGGTGTAACTCATTAGGTAGTGCCCAAAATCTTATGATACCATACCTGCAGTGCCTCTGCATGCAGTTACTGCTTCTCTGCGTGCCACAGAGTTAACAGCCGAGATAGGAGAACTGGCTAGAGAAGGATTATACGACTGGCGAGATGCTTGTTGTACTGTGCTCCGATGTCTTGACATAGACAGGAACATTGTTCATCTGAAAGGTTGGTATAGCGGCAAGTTCTTGTTTGGAAGGACCTGCCTCTGAGGCTTCATCTGACCTCTCTTTAAGAACATGCCAAGCATTTAAGTACTGAAAATATACTTGTTTTCAACACCACAGAAGGCTTACACAGCTGAACTCTCCAATATTTATGTTTGACGTCAATGGGAACATTGCCTGAATGTGGGATTAGAACCACCGTGCTGTTTTCTGCTCCAAGTGTCAGCAAGAAGTTGTGTCTGCACCCGCCGAGCCTCCGTGGTCTCACGCAGGCCTGATGCCATGGCTGCAGTATTGCCATTACAGCAGCATTTGATAAACTCTGCTGCAAAACAAAGTCTTTCTCATGCCTTCTCATGGCAGTGCCATTTTTTAGGTAAAGGTCAATTCTGCAGACATGGGATGTGTGCCTGAATGTTAGGACATGTCACAGGTTGGGTTTCTGTTTAGGGTCAGTAATGCTGGTGTCTTATTTCCTGTTTGTATTACTATGGCACCCCGTCAAGGGCTGGGGCTCTTGAGAGCTGTATGTTGTAAAAACATTGGTTTGTGCGACTGAGAGGAAGAAACAGTGCTAAAACTGAACAGGGCTGTTAACCTGCTAGGCTGGATTAACTAGCTGATAGGCTTACTTTTTAAGAGAAGCAGGATAGAAATGTCTGAGGGATTGAGGAGGGGAGAGGAGCTGAGTGTAAGAGGGAGGATGCTGAGGCCAAGGTGAGCATCCACAGGTAATTCCAGGTAAACACCTGAAGAGTGAATAAAACCTGCTTTTATTGCCAGTCTTCTGGTGCTCTGAGAGTCGCTGATGCACTCTCCCTTTATGACTCCATCACTGTGATCCTGGGGAGTTGTTGTGGTTTAGCCCCCGTCAGGAACCGAGCCCCACGCAGCCGCTCGCTCGCTCCCCCGTGGTGGGATGGGGGAGAGAATTGGAAGAGCAAAAGTGGGGAAACTCATGGGTTGAGATAAAGACAGTTTAACAGGTAAAGCAAAAGCCGCGCACGCAAGCAAAGCAAACCAAGGCATTCATTCACTGCTCCCCACGGGCAGGCAGGTGTTCAGCCATCTCCAGGAAAGCAGGGCTCCATCACACGTAACGGTGACTGGGGAAGACAAACGCCATCACTCCCAATGTCCCCCACTTCCTTCTTCTTCCCCCAGCTCTAAACACCGAGCATGACACCATATGGTGTGGGATATCCCTTGGGTCAGTTGGGGTCACTGTCCCGGCCGTGTCCCCTCCCGGCTTCCCGTGCCCCCGGCACAGCACGGGGAGCTGAAACAGTCCTTGACTGGTGTAAGCGCTACTGAGCAGCAACTAAAACATCTCCGCGTTATCACCACTGCTTCAGCACAAATCTAAACCGCAGCCCTGTACTAGCTACTGCGAAGACAATTAACTCTATCCCAGCTGAAACCAGGACAGTAGTACTGAAAAGATAACGTGGTATGTAGCAAAGCAACATTTCATAGAAGCTTGTGTGTTCCTTCAGAACATATCAGTATGGTCATTAGGTAATTTTTTCTTAATTTTCTAGCTTGTAAAAGCACTGAGCTCCCTCTCCGGTGTTTTGTGTCAGATAATGACACTGTGGGTAAAAGGATTAGGAACAGTAGTCTGGGTTATATTCTCTTCTCCTAAATTGTAAAATGAGGCATTAATAACCTGTCTCCGTCTTAGGTGACTTTTACCAGGGTGATTTTGACAACAAAGAAGTTAAGGAATAAAAGGTCTCAGATTCTCTGATGATGGGATAAACAAAGGTTTCTATGATAGTTCATTTCTAGAAAAGTGCAGGGAGGTCAAGGACGTATGAAATTTGGATGCGGGGTTTTTTTCTTTTGTTGCTTGACCGAGAGATTGATAGATAAAAATGTGGGCATCATCTTATTTTATGCAATTAGAAGACATACTAGACCAAATTAGGAATAGAAATATGGTTTTGATGCCTGCTTCAGTCCTCTCAGCGCAGGATGGCTGGGTTCATCCATTAGTTTCTGAGAGCAGATCCCAATTTTCTACTGCTCTCATGGCCAGCTGTTGAAGGTGGTTTTCTCAGTGGTATGATTTGAAAGCACTGCACTTAAGCCAGAGGATTTCTGTCAGTTTATAGCTATTTCAGTTTAACAGCCATTAATCTGTAACTGCTTTTATCTGTGAAATGGGATGAGCTATATTTATCTTTTCAGTTGTGTCTATGAGATATTAAAAAACTTGTGTTTATAAGAGGTCTTTTTTAATACACCACCGTGCTACAAACAATAGAGAAAAACTGTTCCCCCTCAGACAAGAGGAAATCTCCTGTCTTCAATGGAGTAACAGTAATGCACATGCAGAGTAGTGTAAGGAGATCAGACTAAGCTACCCCGTAGTTTTGGTTTACTTAAAAGCAGCACATTTCACTTCTGTAACATATCTTATAGGACTTTCCACTTTGGAAAAAAAAAAAACCAAACAAACAAAAACCCTCTTCTTTCTGTTTAAATCTGACTACTGTAATTGTAGCTTAATCCAGTGCTCTAAGTAGTGTGATTATATTTCTCCAATACACAGATGTTCTGGAAATTTGCATTTTGTTGACATCAATATTTAATTTTATTTTCTTAAAGCTCAATTGAATTTTGCTAAAGAATTATATAAACAAGAACACGTGTGTAACTAAGCTGTGTTCCCCCCCACAACCTCTTGGAATTCAGTGCTTCACTTCTGGGTGGTCACTGTACTTACTGGGTGGGGTATATAGTGAGAGCTGTCTTATATACATGAGAATACAATGGAATACTGTTTACAATTAAGACATTTGAACTATCTTACCTCAGTCGTCCATCTCTTCCTGTGGTCAGCAGAAGAAAAGTGGTCTGTTGTTAGTGACAACTTGGGATATGCTTCAAAACAGCAAAAAAGCGCTTTACTTGGAGGAAGGGGAAACATTCATTTTGTGAGGGCTAAGGACTCTGGGTTTGAGCAAGGATGGAAAATATGACGCATTAAATCCTTTAATACCGAAAGGAAATCCATAAAAAGCTGCATTATGCCTTTTACTTCTTATCAGTCTCTACCCATCATATCTCATTACTGTCAAGATTAGCAGAGTCAAACTTTGTTTCAGGGTAAAACAGCCACGGCTGTTCCTTGTACTGCCAGCGTTACTGTCCTCGTAGCTGCTGCTGCCACATCCCTCTCTGCTTGCTCCACCTCAAGCATCCCTGTGGATGGAGAGATGTGGCAGTACAAATTTTAATGTGAAGAAGCTGTTGAATTCCAAAAAGATGGAAGCTGCTGGACAGATAATTGCTGCTCCTTCTGAGGTAATTCTTAGAAAAATCTTGTCTGTTTTAAGAGTGAATCTACTATGACAGTGCCCCCAAACTCAGACACCGGTTTGGGTCGGTGCCATGTGAATGGTTCTAATAATAAACCCAACCTGCCTAAATATTGGTGCTTGAAGTTTGCCAAACCACATTGCATAATGGCATTTACTGTTTGGGTTTGAAATAGCAGAAGTGTTGATGAGTCCTTCCAGATCCGCTCTTTACTAGCGTCCTTGAGTGCTGTAGTGTGAACCCCCTCTTGTCCCCATTTTGGTTTCGGGGCTCTGAATCTCAGAGCTGGACCCAGTGAGATCTAATCCATTTTCGGAGGTGCCACTCTGCTTTGATATGCATTTGGTCCTGGTGTAACGTACTGGGATAGAGGAATGGCTGTGGGAGCTGTCGGTGTTACACACTTCTGGGTTTCAGAGATAGAGATCAGTTTGGTCTTACGCCTAGTTTATAGCACCCAATATACCTAATAAGTTGTGATCATCTCATTACAGGGCATGATTTTAGTTCATTTCTTTCATATCTTCAAAGGTTAAGGCTTTAACTAGTTGCAGTTATTAACCAACTGTATTTTTATACCACTTTTTTCTTTATCTCTACTGCTGCCCTAGACTGAATTACACAATGTCTGTGAGGAAAGACTGCACTGCAGCTGACATAATTCTCTGTCCTGAATGAGTTCAGGCTGGGGAAGCTGAGAAAAGAATCGGTTAGGATTAAACCTCCTCCCTCGACAGAGGATGCGCATTACCACTTTTGATGTGTGTTCACGATCTGAGCTCTCGCTCAGCACCAAGTTGATCTCTGAAAGAGATCTGCTGAAGCACTTCCCTCCATCTGCTTTTGTTGGGAAGATTGAACATTCTTTTCTTTTGATGTGATCTTTCAGCAGTTATTCATTCATCTCCTCCAAAGCAGATGACTGTAATGTCCCGTGCACGTACATTAAGTGTAGGCATTCACAATACCTAATTGTACGCCATATAGTCAGGCATTTAGAAACATAAATTACTGTGGAGCGTAGCTACTCGTATGTTTAACACTGACCCTCTCATCCATAATAGAAAGTATATCACAGTTCCCCGTGGCAGATGCTCCTGCCCAGCAGCTGTGCTATAAGCTGTATTATAGCATCTCTGGGATTGGCACGAACGCTATCTTAAACCTGTGGACTTGCTGACTTCTCTTAGGAGGATTAATCAAAAGACATGGAATAAATACCATGTCTCCTTGAAAGAGTTTAAAAGCAAAGTTTTGCTCTGCTTGTGTGCTGCCTACGTTTGAATCAGAAATTGAGAGAAAAGACAATCGAACGCAGGGAAGGGATATACCAGTGTATATCCAGCATAGCACTGAGGTCAGTACAGTTGTCTCATTATACACTTGGGTAACACTTCTGTGACTTGCGTGACATTCAGGAGTTGTGGTGTTGAGTTATGTATCTTGTGCTCACGCCTGCTACGAGATGCCACTCTGTAGAAAAAGTACTTGTTCGCTAATTAAAAAAAAATAAATTGGGAAGATAATTATGTACAGTAAGTGAAAGCGCGAAGGTGTTTCAGAGAAAAATGTCTCAGCTTCATGGGAAAGTAGTGGTTTATTAAAAAAAGAAGTGAGATTCAGTTCCAGATTGGTAGTTTTTATAACTTAGTAGAATGTAAAGGATAGGTTTGGTAGTAGGTGACTTTGTGAATTAACAGGTAATTCCTTGAAAGGCACAAATCTTTCTGCCCTAATGCAGAAAGATGTCTATCTCAAGATTTAATTGCTATATGCAGGATTTAAGTTAGAGCTCTCATTTGCTTGGAGCCCGGTTGTGAGGACCTGTTTCTGCCAAACTCACTCAGGTCAGCTTCATTCAGGACGGATTGCTTTACCCTGAATATGCACAATGCAGATGTGGAGGAAAAAGGAGAGTTTTTATTAAAAAGGGGGAGCAGTTTTGGTCGTTTTTGAGCCGAGGAGGGACAACTGTGCTCACCTTCGTTGCCCTCTTCCATAACAGAAGGGAATAACGTCCTGTGAGATTTCCTTTTTGAAGTCTGGTACCTGTGCCTTTTCATGTGCTTATGTGATGGTTTCCAGCGGTGGGGCAGGGTGGAAGGCAACCCTGTGGCTGGAAGAGATCTTAATGCCTTTCAAAACAAGCACCTTTGTAGTAACTGGTACAACTGGTACAGTTGTTTCCTTCTTTTTAAGAACAGAATCACATGCTCGGCTTGTGTAAGATGATTTTTCCATTGCCTTTGGTAAGCTGATTCACACTACCTAAGATTTGATATGTGTATTTTTTTTTTAAAAAGAAGAATAGAGGACTTCTGCTTATTCACCTATTCTTTAAGCTTATGAAAAATAACAATGAATTAAACTTGTCAAGTTCATTCCTGGTGATACTGTACTATAACTGAAAGGTGGTATTACCTGACATAGCAAAAGTGATATGTTCTGCTAGAAAACAAGCAAACCGATGAGCAAAAATCCACCCTGAAACACCAAATACCGCTTCTGTTTCTTCTCTATGGATGGAAAACTGAGGGTCATTCACGCATGGATACTTTTATTTTGTAGCTACTAAGTTTTGCACTTTTCCATTTAGTTTGCTTTGCGATTTTGGAGGCAGGCTACCCGCTAACCAGCCATTTTACAACATGTTTGATTTTCCTGAGTGTTAGGAGTCTGGTTTTTTTAACAAACCTGGAATACTAACCTATCTGAAAAGTACGCGAGAACCAGTGATTGCGACAGAGAAGGTTTAAGCTGGATCATTTTTGTCTTCCCGGTAAGGAGGGTGGCCAAGAACGTGTTGCTCGACCCATCTTTTTCCTATCCTGCTCCCACTCAGCCACATAAGAGGTATTCCTTCCATAAAGAGCATCTTGCTCTCTGCCATTTCCGCTCCTTTCAAGCATATGTGCCAGTCTGCAAGCCCAACGAGCACCTGCATTTTTATCCCTGTTGTATGATATTCCTTAGTCTCTCAGGATCAGGGGATTTGGAAACCAGGTCTAAACCAAATATTTATTTAGACTGTTCTCTTGAAAACTCGACTCTGGTCGTGGTCATTAGGACAGAAGCAGGCTAGTAAGCTGTGAGTTTTCCTCTTTTGCCTCCAGGAAATCACTGCTCACATCTCTCTCTTTCAAGACATTTCAAAGCAGCAGCTGCCCATGGTATCTCCTCCGGGATAGACTTAAACTCATTGAAAAAGGTTACCATTAAGTCTGCTGACATTTAGAAACAGCCCTCCGGTCTCTGAGAACAGAATCCCCTGAAAGGACACTCTGTGTGTGTGTGTGTGTGTGTGTGTGTACATATATATATATAGGCTGGAGAGTGGAGAAGCAGCTCCTGTAAGGTTAAGTAGCTGTCCTCCATTCAGGTTAAGAGGACTTGTGAAATCGGTGTGAACTTGAAAGGAAGATGCTCTGGATCAGGACTCTGAAGAGCTCTGCTTGGCTTGCCGCGGGGAAAGAGTCTGCCTTGTTTTCCTTTTCCTCCAGCCACTTAATGCTTTGGCACCACCTTCTGCGAGAGAGGTTTTTGGCTTGCCCATAAGTGGGTGTAGAAGCTATGGTGAATTCTAGTGTCTGCTTCTAATAATTAAGCATACTTGTGTAACTTATAAATAAACGTAGGAGAGTGAGAAGAGGTTTGAATGTGCAGTTTTATTATTGGAACACAGCAAAATATTCCGGTAAATGAGCTGACACGGAGTTTACGAACACACTGACCTAACACAATAAATACTACAGCTTATGCTGTTTGAGCACATTGGCACTCTATGAAAGAATTTGTCTTGTACAGGTAGATGATGGTTCTGGATGGGGATGCCTTTCTTATATTTTAATGTTGCAGTCAGAACCATTTCTGCCAGCCCCAAGTTACTTTTGCCAGCTGTAATACTCCATGACAATATATTAGAAATTCAGATTGACAAGAAATGCTGCAATATACCTGGAGCTGAGACCTGAGCATTTCCAAAATCACACCTGAAGTTAGTGCTTTGGAACGAGAAGGATGTGTTTGACTTGTAGAGTTAAAGTACGACTGCCATAGCGTGTACATCTATAACTCATCAGGTATCGCTTGGCTTGGGTTCAAATAAGGAAATCCTCTGATGCGTGTGTATGTAGGAGCTGCTAAAGACGTCTCAATAGTTGGTCCACAGGAAGATAAGGGACCTGCTACTGGTGTTTTGGAGAGAGTGCGATTTATTCCTGTTATTGGGACTAACAGAGAAAAGGTGTTGTCCAAGCTTCTGAAGTGTGGTTTTTACCCTGTAGTCGTTGTGTCAAACAACTCCCCGCATTGTGCCTTGGCAGGCACTGGCGTGGGAATGGTAAGGGCTGGTGTCTTGCAGAGGAGAGACAGAATTCTCCTTTTCTTCTCTTTATGCGTTGACAGCACATTGTTGTTTTCTGTTGTGGTTGCAGAAGCAGAGCTGGGCTAGTGCTTCTTGGCTGGACGGAGGTGAAGCTGAGGGAGTTACCTTCTGCAAGTTGACCAGCTCCTTTCTGCATAGTACAAGCACCCCTTTCCTATGGCATTTGCTGAGCTGCCTGCTAGCTCCTATATGCTCTGCTGGGCCTGACTCGTCACGGGGCTACCGAGCGAAGGAGGCTTGGACGAGTATGTGGTTAGGAAAGCAGGAGAGAGACCTGAGATATCCTCTGATCTGGGAAGATACTGAGCTACATAAATGAGAACAAATAGTTCAGGGTAAAGACATGCTATTTTCAAGGAAAGAAAGGGAATAAACTAGATAAAGGAAAACAGTGGAAAAAGAAGCTCCAGGAGAAACAAGAAGGTGTTATGGAAGCAAAGGGATGATGGTGAGCCAGAGGCAGATGTGAAGGGGAAAACAAGGGGTTAAGAAACAAATGAATAGGCAAGAAAAAGATCCAACTCGTGGGGTTAGCAGTTTTCATTTAATTCACGTTTCAGATGTTTTCCTTGCTTCAGACGCGCTCAATACTTTTTGCAGGAAGAGAATACCTCCCAACTGCCTATAAGCTTTTGTCCGCTTTCAGAGCAGACCTTGAAAGAGATCTGCATAATTAAAGCCTTCTGGTGTGCTATACAGCACCGTGACTTCTGCGCCAGAGCTCTATCCATACAATCTGCCTTGCACATCTTTGTGCTTGGCTTACAAGTCAGGCATTTGCGTTCATCTGCATTTAGGATGATGCCAAGTGTGTTACTGAAAGCCAACTTGTTCCCTTCCCGTAAGGCACATGTGCTGCATTTGTTGCAGTGGTAGGGACCCAGCTGGTCACCGTATCCATTAGAGGTGTGGGCAGGTGGGTGCAGAAGGGGACGGCGGCTCCCTGTGCTCCTTGGAGGGGAATTGGTGGAGAGTGGGTGGATCTTCTCTCTGCCCCCGCTTGTGGCGCAACAAGCGAGTTGGGAGGGAAGTTGAAATGATGCTACAGATGATGTGCAATTCACCTCCCCTTTAACAAGCAGAAATGGCAGCCAGCAGGGAAGACATTACCCCAGCAGTCTCTGTCGCCTCCTTGTTTTGAGCTTCCCGGGCTCTGTTTTCTGTTCTCGCTCTGTGCAGATGAGAGCTGTCGAGGTGTTCTGCCACATGCATGATTAGCAGTGCTTCTTGCAGACTTTGTGATGTCTTCCTGGTCTCCCAGACTTGGAAAATGCCCAGAGATAGACACGGGGCACGATTGCCGTCATTTGCATAAAACCCCTTTTTATTTCATGCATCTGTGGAATTCACTGAACCCAAGTCATCTCTGGTATAGCAACAGTAAAGTCATTGGAATGATAACAAGGGTGAATTTGGCCCTGCAAATGGCACGTGAAGCTCATCGTAACCATTCCTGCCTTTTCAGCTTCCTGGAACCCGACTGGAATCCTTGTAATAGCCCAAGCATGAAGACGCAATTTCATGCTTGGTAATTGCAGATTCTTAAGTCATTTAAATTCTAAGCATCTTTGAAAACAACAGCTGATCCTGCTGTGACAGGGCTCTCCTAACCCCAAGCAGACCCGTGCTTGCTGCTCCGGATGCACCCACGTCGGGTGTCGTGCTGAGTCACCCCCAAGTCATGAAGCCGAAGGGCTGGCCACAATCCCTATGTATAGTGAGGTGGCGAACATCAGTTTGACCTTTTCATAGTGAAATCCACATGTCAAATCAATTGGGTTTCCTTCTTGTTCAAGTAAATTTCTCATTAAGTTCAGTGGAACTTGATTAAAACTCTAGTACTCAGTACTTAATTATTTTGCAAACTAATCTGTAGCAGGAATATTGATACCTCTATATGTACAACAGTTGGAAATTACTGAAGTTAATGAATATGTTTTAGTGGCAGAAAAAAAAGCCAGGTTCAGTCCAGTGAAAAATGTAGACCCTGGTGTAGGTTTTATTCACCCCCAAAACAGGATAGGAAATGTCTGACTGGATCCTGCAGTATTCAGTGCTCTACTCCTCTAATCCAGGGTGTCCTGGTTGTGCTGCAGGTGCCCTGTTTCCCCAGGGGACACAGCCTTCATGCTGTCAGTTGTAGGGATGAGGTACTGAATGGTGCGACTCCCTTTATTTTCATGCTCTGCTCATCTGCCATGTTCACCCGCGAAATGAGGCCCGAGGTCTTAGCTTGGAGCAGGTGCTGGTTACTCAATAGTGTTCCCAGAAAGGGTCAAAGTCCATCAAGTGCTTTAGACTTTGCGTATGGTTCAATTTGTATAAGCATAAAATACCTGTAGCTTTAGGGCTATTCTAGTAAAAACCCAAGATAAATTCTTATCTTCCTCATTCAGACACCCCAGGAATTTCCTCTTACAATGATGTCCAAGAGCTCCAGGGCTGATCCTGGGAAATAGGTGCCTTCTGCTTTCACCCCTCCCTCCCCACAGGGCAGCTGGGTGCTAGGATTGCAAACACCAGGGTCTATCCCCACCAAATACTGCTCTGGTTTCCCTTGCTGGTGTGGGGCCACCTGGCCAACTTGGCTGGGATATAGGACAGGACTAAGTGAGGGAGCCGACGAAAACATGTTAAATCTTTGAGCTGGTCTAGTAAAACAGCAGTTAATTATGAAGTGGATGTTTCTGTCTGTACTGCTGTGCTGCGAGGCCCTCTCTGTTTATCATACCTTTCAGTGCCACAAGAGGTATAAATGTTTAACGGTCCACTCAGTATTGTTTTGGGTTAGGGTTCCCCATGCTGAATGGGAAGTTAGCACCATTTTTCTCTCCTTGTTGATACCAGTGAGCAAGTATTTCTTGTCTTCTCCTCAACCCCAAAAGAAAACTTGTAATTGAAAAGAAAAATATATGAGCAGTAATAGAAATGTAACATAATTATCAGGCCACAGACAGAACACGGGCTAATTTGTTATGAGCCTCCAGTTAAAAATCTCTGTTATAAAAATTGTGTGATTTCTTGCTGGTTTTGGTTCTTACAAATAAATGGTTGAACTATAGGAAAGATGGGGGCAATCTCTTCAGCAAGGCCTGTTGCGACAGGACGAGGGGTAACAGTTGTAAACTAAAGGAGGGCAGGTTTAGACTGGATATAAGGAAGAAATGTTTCACACTGAGGGTGGTGAGACACTGGCCCAGGTTGCCCAGAGACATAGTGGAGACCCCATCCCTGGAAACATCTAAGGTGAGGTTGGATGGGGCTCTGAGCGACCTGCTTTAGTTGGGGATGTCCCTGCTCACTGCAGGGGGGTTGGACTGGATGGGCTCTAAAGGTCCCTTCCAACCCAAACCCTTCTGTGATTCTATGAATTAAGCCAGTTCATAGAAAAGCTGTTAAGGTATATTTTGCCGTTTTGAGTGTTCTGCAGTTACGTGTATATCTGTGTTTTAAAAGTAAAGATGCAAAAGTGACTAGCCGTAATTAGTTGTCTGAACATACTCCATGTGGAATTCAAATATCAGAAATGCCCGGTGTCTCCACCAGTACGTAAATGGACCACCAGATGGTAAACAGATCCTATTCCAACGAAAAGGCATGAGCCATAAAATTGGTTGAGAACTTTGAAGGGCTTTTCCAGGTTGGTAACGAACAGCACTGACTGTTGAGGTATCCGTCTGCTGCGGCCGAGGGGATGCAGACGAGGCATGGTCGCTGTCACCTGGCCCGTTTCCACTGCTCTGGACAGCATTGTGTCTGTGTGCAGCAACCGCCGGGATGGGCTTGTTCATCTAGGGGTGGTCGGTGAGTGACGCGCATGCAGCGATGCGGGTGATTAACAAATAGATATGACTAACAGGAATAGGCATGTATTTTATCCTAAGGATAGCGGCTTGTACTTAACACGTTATTTGCCAGTCTGATGGTTCTGCAGTGTTGTACACTAGACAGATCCTTACTAGACTGCAATGCATTGTGTCGATTCGTATTGCTTTTGGACTTACAGAACTACCCTGTGCGAATGATAAGTTGGAGAAGAGGCGTAGAAGTGACTCAGCTGGTAAAAATTGGCGCTTTGCTTTTGCAGCAGCTTTATTCACGCTTTCTGCCATTGCTGTGTGAGCAACAGCAGTGTCAAAATGATCAGTGGCAACTCAAGAGTTGATGCTGTGATTGTGTTTGCGTGCAACTTCGTGCACAAGAAATAATCACGGAAGCTTTGAACTGGAAAGCCTTCTGGCAGCAATGAGAAATATGCCTGTGGCCGCAGGTGTACGTGGTCTTCCTAATGCCTCAGAGCAGTTCATAATGTTGCAGCCTCAAGCTTCTACAAACTGTCCAAGTGATGAGACAGCACAAGTACAAGGCTTCTATAAGGAAGCCGCCCTTGTTGGCATTTATCTGCTGTGAAAAATGAGAGTTGAATTGCATCTTATGAGATAAGCCTGGACATGTTTTAGATGAGTTTGGAATGCAGGGGTCTGTTTATGATGCTTCTGTGATGCTTTGCCACGAGACCACCTCTCAAGATATGTGATATAGATACTTAGGCTGTCATTTAAAAAAACTAACAGTAAAACCCCCAAACCAAAACAAAACACAAAGATCCCCAAAACCTGGAGCTCACCAAAAAAAGAATTAAGGTCCCCATGTTCCCTGAAGCGACAGGCTGTCTGCCTTTTGTAATCACCTTAAAATTCCCTATTTATCTACTAAAATACTTCATTATATTGATTTTTGTATGTTCATGTACTAGAGCAAGGCATAAAGGTTAATGAGACTCCTTAATGTTGAGGACTTTTGAATTACTTTTGAAGCTGCATAACTCAAAACTGTATCAGATTTCAAAATAAAAGAAGTGAGGATATGGAATACTATTGACAGAAGGAAGTGACTAAGCATGAGATGAATCCAAATGAAGATTAAAGCCACATCTACTTCACAACATATCCTTGATAAATAGGACTGCATTTTTGAGTTGGTAGCAGAGGTATCGGGAATCTTGGCTTAGGAGGGATTCACACTGGCTCCCAAGAAGAAAGCAGTGGAGTATATCGAGGTTTTACTTGACACGTTACTGATTTTCTGTTTTGCATAGGTGAAAGAGTAAGAATAGTTTAGAGGAGCTGAAGAGTGAATATAAGGGATTTTTTTATGCAAAATGAAAAATAAAGTGAAGAAATGGAGGAGAAAACTATCTTGTTAATATGAAGGAGAGATTATAAGAGGGCAGTTTGTCGGCATAAAAATACAACGCTAGAACTGGCAAGGTGGGAGAGCTGTGCAGTATACAGTGCTGATATATTATGTAGAATCACGCTGAGGTTCAAAGTGGCTGTGGACTGCTTTAACATGTTTATATAGCCCGTTCTGGATAGATTCTTGTGTATATTTTCAAGGTTACTCATTGTTTCAGACAACTTGTCTGAATATATGTTCACTAGGAAAAAAAATCAAGCAGTACAAGTTACTTGGTCCTGGCTTTCTCAGGTTGTAGATGGACGTTTACTACCCACTTATTTTTCTCTCTGCATTTAGCTTCTTGCCCAGCTAGAACAGCTAGGAGTTGATATTTAGGGAATTAAATTCTTTATTATTAGCCATCTCCAGTTGTATCTGAGTAGTAAAATAGAGGCTTCTGGGAGACAGAGGGGGCTCAGTAATTTCCCGTGGCTTTATTTTCCCAGTCTTTGTCCAGTCATTTCTTGAATATAAGCAAACTTCTGGTGTCCACATAAGGTGACTGGGAGTGCTACAGATTCATTACCCCTTGCACGAGGAGCCTTTCCCTTTGCTAGCTCTGAACTTTTTAGTCTCATGTCATGGTCGCTAGTTCTTCCTTGGAGTAGTGGAATGTAAATCCCTTTCTAGGACATTCTATCGTACTAGTCTGCATCATCTTAGCCTACTCATGCATTCTTTGTACAGAAGCCATTTTGTATCTGTGATTTATCTCCTGATGTTTGACTGTGGGGAGGTGGCGTGACTGCAGCTAGAGCCCCTATTAACCTCAACAACTTGGTCTCATCAGCAGGCTTTATCACTGCTTCACATCCCCCATTCTTCCAGGGCATCTACGTGCTTGTTGAACTGCACAGATCCTAACGCAGAGCTCTGCAAAACTCCCAAACTTTCTTCTGCTACAAGAACCATTTACTTTTGCCCTGGTTCTTCTATCCTAACCAGTCATCCTTTTCTGGATAAAAAGCCAACATCTACAACAGTAACCTTACCCAGCACTCCTTCGCCAACGTAAAATAGCCTGTCAAGGACCAGGTTCCCTTCTTTTTTCCGACTCCTTTGTATTGCTCTGTTTTGTGGCTAGAAGAACTAGTGCAGACAGCAGACATCGCTGCTTTGGGTGCAGCTCCCCAAGAGCGTGTGTCTTTGGTAAGTGGGAGGGTGGAAGCATTGTTCATCCACTTGTCTCTGTTTAACAGAGAAAAACAGAAATAATCAGTCTCTGCATAAGCAGTACCATCAAGTCTGACCCTGTTTAGCTTGTTAAAAGGAGGGAGGGAGGTAGCTGAAGTCAGAGCCTATTTCCATATCCTGTTGAAGGCTTTCTGCAGAATTTAACATCTGCACCTTCTCTTTGGCAATGAAATGAGGGGTCTGTTATCCGAGGTGCTGTAATTACATATTCAAGTCTCTCTCAGCTTTTGTTATTCTGACATTTTGGTAAAACTGCCTAAAAGTGGTAGAAGTGTTCCCTTCACAGTCTTGATGACCTGGCACCTGGCCTTTCTGTAAGGTTTTCTTCCTTCCCTCTGGTCTGGAAATGTACACTTAAAGTGTGTGTGGGTCCCCACTGAGCACTTAGGGTAAATGTTGTTAAGCAAATGTAAATCACAAACCCTTGTTTAGCATTCTGAGTAATCAAAGGAAGTATTCTGGGGTATGTGCAGCAGTGGTTGCGATCATGATCATTCGGCAAATGGCAGGCTCTGTCCAAAGTAAGTTAAGACCTACACTGATGTTGTGGGATGAGCATTGCAGTTTAGGGTTGAACTTTCACACGAACTTTTCTGTTTCCCACATGAGGAGGATTCAGTGGGTGGAGGAGCCAGTTGAAGTTGCAGAGAGACTTGGTACTGAGGAGCAAATCGGTGACTTGAACAGCTCTGGTGTTGGAGAAATAAACCTAGCAAAAACCAGACTGTAAGGGTGTAAAAATTGACAGTTAGGAAACAATGATTTGGTGGACTGAGCTGGAGGAGGAGAAGACAAAGAGGAGAGCCTGGATGGAGAAAGGTCCTCACATTTTATCAGCTACTCCTGTCTCTGATAAGACTGCAAAAGAATGTCACCTTCAGTTTGCAAATGCGGTTCTTTGGAGGCTTGTACTGAAAAGCTCCGAAAAGGAGAGCAGAGGGATTAAAAAAAGGCACACCGACCAAACAGCCAAAAACAAGCCACAGGTGGAAAAATGAGAGGTTTTTGAATTATAAAAGATGAATTATTTTCAATTTCTTTTATTTTTTTAAAGCATGAAATTGTGAACAGGAAGTAGAAAGGAACTAGTGTGTTTTCAGCAGCATAAAGATAGCGACGGTCTGAACAGGAGAAACATGAGAGAATGCAGGAGGAGAAAAGGGGGGGAAGAGAGTGGGAGATGAGGAGGTATGGTAGGGCTGGACCAAGTAAAAGCAGCGACCCTTCAGGGTTGGAGACTGGGGAAATTTCTGACAAAAAGGGGAAATATTAATAAAAAAACACAACAATAACAAAACCTTACAGCTTTTTCTTCTGGGTGAAGGTCGGAGAAATTGTAACTCTGAGTCAGAGTGTAGTTCTTGTCCTGATCCTGGCAAGGCTCAGTTGTACGTCGCACCTAAAGAATTACTGAAAAACCAACTGCACTTTAAAACTCTTTTTGTGCCTCAGGTAAAACCTCATGGGACATTGGTGGGCATTTGGCCTAAGAACATGCTGCGAGACCATGCAGTGCAGGGTCAGGTTGGCTCCTGGACGACCCTTGGCTTCAGCGTGCTTGGATTGGGGTGCATTTGGCCAAGGCTTTTGAAAAAGAAGCCCCATTAAATAGAGCTCTCAAAAAATGCACTCATGTATGTTTTTGGAGCCAGGCTCCCCAGTAATCTCTGGCTCTTTTGCATACTTGCATCGACACAGAGCGTCCATAAAGGCAGTTAAGCCTTGTTTATTGGTATTTTGTGTTACAAGAGCACTGCAAACAGGCAGACCCTAATAGGAGGTGTGCCCTTTTCCCTGTAATTTGTCATGGCCTTTGAGGTGGGGAGTTGAATTCTTTATTTCACTGAAGTCAAGAAAGAGTTGGAGGGTAAAAGTTTCAGAGCGTCTACCTATGAAGTGCTGCCCTGAAAGGGACATGAGCTCACTTGGGAAGGAGGTCCCAAATTCCTGTGTATCTTGTGAACTGTAGTTACTGTGAGCGTTTGGCTTTCAGAAGCTGTGAAAGGTAAAATAAATTATACAACTCTGTTGCTTGCTTGCTTGCTTTTAAACTGAACATGTTCTTCTCAAACTGAAAGATAATTATGGACCTGATGTGCTCTGAACATTTTATTTAGTCAAACTGAAAATTATATTCTTTGCAAGTTGCTTTAAAGCCAAAAAAAAAATAATATTTAATTATAGCAGCAGTGTGAAGGAGGACTGCTAGTATATTGTACGATACATTTTGGCAGCTGCTTTTTACTGGAAGGTTGTCAAGACCCTCACAAAAATGTTTTGAAGTGCTTAAAATGGGTGAATACAAAAGACAAAAGGACTAGTGCCTTGGGTTGGGCCAGGGTAATAGCAATGGCTAATAGCATATTCTCATCTTAGGTGGGCTTCTAAGCTATTTTCAGAAGCTCTGCTGAAGTTATAAAGGATGAAACTGTACTGCTATTTGGCACATAGGAAAAACTCTCCAGAAACATTCAGTGGGTGAGAGGCATTTCAGGTGTTTCTAATTTTAAGTGTTTGGCAGGGTAGGTCCATTGTTATGCTTATGGTCTATAGGCCTATGGCAGATAAGAACAGGGGCAATTAGAACAGTGAACAAAATCAATCCTTAACTCCTTCCTTCCATCCTTCTGTAGCTACTGCCATGTTTATGAAGAGTCCCCAAACTTTACCCCTGAAGAGACTAAGGGATGAAGTTCTAGGTATGTGGGCTGCATGACTGCTGTAAATACAAAAGCACGCCAAGCTAAGAGGGCATGTGGAAGAAGAAAAGGGCAGGAGGGATAAGAGGGAGGGATTTCTCTTCACTGGGTTTTCAGACACAAAGTCAAAAATTGGCACAGGCGGTTGCTGCAGCTAGACGGAAATCCTAACCGTTTTGGTTCTGCGGTAGCAGATTTTCTGTGTAAATGCCACGTGTGTGGAGGAAAATGTAGTCCATCTCTCCCTCAACCCTGCCATTTTGTACGCGTTCTCTTTCTTGTGTACTGGTCGAATACTGACACAGTGTCCTGTAGCTGCTGTCTCGCTCCATCGGCTGTGCAGCTGGGAACAGCCACGCTGCTGCCGCTCACCCGGGAGGGCCACGCTGGCTACAGACCCCGAGGGAAGCTGGCTCCAAGCGGGCTGGGCACTGACAGGCTCCCTTCTTCTCAGGCAGCAGCATACCAAGGCAAAGCATACCAAAGGGATGCCTCAGTCTCCTCGCCTTATCGTTTGGGTAGGGCACCGTGTGATGGAGGCCTCCGACTTGCTGGTTCTTGTATGTTTTCTTTGGGTAAGGGGTGGGAATGGAGGGCTGCGGCAGGCAGCGCATCTGCAGCTGGGTCAGCCCATGAATCAGGCGCTGTTGAAAGAGCAGGACCACTATCGCTTTATCTCTGGAGTGAATGACTTGAGGCACAACGGTGTGTGTGCTGCTGCCCCTGGGGAGAAAGAGGAAAAACATCTGGCTGCTGAGCTGTTCGGTTGCCACCTCTCTGTACACATGAGTGCCTGTGTGCAGGGCGCTTGAGCATAGGCAGCACCAGCTTTAAAGATTCTTATCAAGGTATCCTGTTATAATCCTAGGGACGGCTTTCAAAAACAAAGAGAGAGAGAAAGGAAGGTAAAGGGCAAAAAAGAAATTACAAGTTCTCTCCATCACATGGAGATGCCAGTCCATCCTTGGGGCACCTTGGAGCATTTGCCTATTCAACAGGTTTGAGAGAATACCAAAAAGAAACAAGCTTCCCTGAAGTACTGGTTAAAGGAAAATTGGAGTATATCAAAGTAGCCAAAAATCACCTTTTTAGAGGGCTGCCGAAGCAAAAGGTTGAGCCAACTGAGGACTTGAGTGCAAAAGGAGTAAAAGACGTTCCTGACAATGCAACTGTGAATGGTGGATATGATTTTCACCTTAATAAGTTGCAGCCTTTCCCAGAATATCTTTGGTGCCAGATCTTTTGTCTAACAGTGACATGTCTGGATAAGGAAAATCAGAATGAACTAAATTCTGTATGGTAGCTATCATTGTTCACTAGATAACTTTTCCTGGGAGATTAATAACCAGTGTTACTCTTACAAAGCAGCAGAAAATATTTTCTTGATGACCCATATAGGCATATTCATCAACAAGTTATACCATGTGTGATTTTGGCACCGAGGCTGAATGCACTTAGGTATTCACTCATTCAGCTAATGCTCATTTGCATGGACTGACATTGAATCAGACTTCAGGGGAATAACATTTGCTTTGATTTAGCTGAATTGTGAAGTACTTTCAAGATAACTTCTTCTTTTTTTTTTTTTTATTTCTTTTTCCCTTTAAAAATCTGTGCGCTGGTATGAATTCCAGAAGCTTGTACTAGAATTTCAACACATGATAGAACCATCCCAGGTGCCCTCTTATTTGTTTTTTTTTTTTTTTATTAACATCATTATTTTAAACTATAATTACTTGGAAAATACTACTAATTAGGATTACCACATTGATTCAGAGGGACTGAGGAACCCGCTTCTTATTTTGATTAGGTAGTTCGGTCATGTCTGTCCTTGCAATGAGTCTCTGGTTTCAAGGTCGAGAATTGTGTTTTGCAAATGGGGCTTAGGGCTTGTCTGCCCGGGGAGTTAGTATGTGAGAAATGAGCGTGAAGTCTTTGATGTGAAAATGCATCCTATCTCATGGCGGGGTGTCATCAAAGTAAATCATCATGTTTGATTCGACAGTAGGCACTTCCTGATGTTTTTTAGGAGATGACACCTCTGTCATATTGGTGCGAATGACTGAGTACAGCCGCTAACGAACTTTCAAAGAGCTAATGAGGTTTTTATGAGGAAAGTTTCAGCTGATGCTGGACAGAGCTATGAACGTAGATGACACTTGTGTTCCTGCAGTGACCTTCCAACCTGTTCCTGGCAAAGGCAGCAGCAGTACCTGGGGGTTAGGATGCTGCGCAGTGAAAATGGACTGCTTGCCGGGAGAGCCCACCCAAGGAAGCAGGCTGCGTGCCTGGGCACGGGAAATGCGTTCGCTGTCTTTTATCCACATAGCCATCCCCCAGGCTCCCTAATTCCCTTGGGTGTCGTGGGAAACATGATTAATTTGGCATGGTGTGAGCAGGTGCAGGAAAGGAGCTGTGCGTGCCCCCCTCCCCGAGCAGTGTACCTGCGCAAAGCACAGCCAGTACGGAAACTGCTCCCAGAACCCCCCTGGTTTGGGGGTTTTGGGGTTTTTTCCACTCCTTAATTGTTTGAGGATGGATGTTTGAAAGAATCTTTGGTGACTGTACATTAATATTTGCAAGTTTCATGGAAGAAATTAATTTTGTGAAGGGATTTTTAATTGACATTTCCAAGTCTGTCATAAATTACAGAAAATTCTTATGGACTTCTTTTTAATAGACTCATATGTACAACATGTAACTGGTACTTGGAAGAAAGGGCCAGCTCAGGTTATAGTTAAGGCTTCATTTTTGTATCCAAATAATGAAGATATAAACACTAGCACATACAATTGCTCGTTTAGGTTACCAGTTTGGTTTCAGCTGACTGAAATCAGTCTCAGAGGCAAAACAAAATTTCAAGAGAAGTATTTTAGCATTGGTTTTACAGTTTTGTTTTGGTTTATTAGAAGCCAGGCTTCAGTCAGTCATCAGATTATTTAGACCTATGCTCTCAATTTAGCCTGTGTGCGCTTTGATTTAATTCCCATTTGCCGGCTTCATATAGAAATTTGTTTCTGTTTTGACCCTAAGCAGCGTAGTACGGTTCAGCCAAAAGAAGTCAGGCAAAGAATTGGAAAATGTCCAAATTTCCGTTGAGGTGGCCCATAGCGCTGTTACTTGGGCTGTGCATTGCTCACCATGGAGTCTTAGACGCACACAGGGGTTGCTGGAAGGCTCCTGTGGGACATGTGGTGAGATGTGAACTTGAACGTGATGCAGCTAGGATGGCATCAGCATAGAGAGAAGGACCTTCAGAGCTGGACTCTGCCCCAGTAAGTGTATATGCATCTGCTTGTAGCTGGTTTCCGAATACTGCTGCGGCCAGTGCAAGGAAAGAAATTGGATAATCTCCGTACTGGTGAAAATTACAGATCACATTTTTTATGTCATGCCATTGATATATGTGATCAGTATTTTCACTTGAAAAAAATAAAGCAAAATAAACAAAAACAGCAACCACCATGTCTGGTTTTCTTAAGTGGAAGACTTCCAGTTCAAACTGATTGTTCTTGTGTCAACATTTAGGAAATATCCTTATCTGTTATTTATGGACTCTGTCAATATGCAAGAAAACTCCACTTTGATGGTAAAACTCATCTTTTTCTTCTGACTGGTGTTTGCCTTCCAGTTATGCAACTGCTGTGGATCAGTCTGAGGCATGGCAGTTGGCTCCTCTACAGCCTTAGCTTGGTAACTCTAGCTGCAGGAAATGTTTTGCAGGTTTTTTTCTACCCAGCAAAACAGTCCTCTGGGTTTACTTCACCTGACCTTCCTGAGCTCCGCCTTCCTCTGGTTGTTCCATGTAGGGAAGGATAGCAGGGATGACCCTTCTTCTTCCAACAGGTTTTCCAGTAGACTTACCATCTGAGCAGCGCCCAGGAAGTGTGCCGGCACCATCGGACATTTCCACAGTTCTCTTTGCACAAGCTGGTTTTTTTTTCAGTTTGTATTGGTTTTTAAGATCCTTTTGGCTGTAACTTGAAGTGTAATTTTCTGTAGACAGGGTTGCTTTATATTTGCTGCATGACCAGTGGCTTTGATGCTCAGTGACAACCTAATCATTTTGGCTCCTCTGGAAAATTAATCTTGAAAGAAGAGAGCATGGCTAATAGAGTTAGCTAAGAGGAAATCCCCACGCTTCTATTTGAACTGCATTTAACATTTCCTGTGGGCCTGTGCACACATATGCTCAGGTGTACAAGTGCCTTCTTGATCGTGAGCCACCCTTGACTTCACTTCAAAGTAAAACGAGGAGGGGAAGAAAGTAATCTGTCTGTCAGTGTTTATACTTTTGTGAATTTGAGGGCAAGAACTCAATTATATATAGCACTTCGGTTACCTCTTATGCTGCTTATGTAAAAAATAATATATGGTTTATTACATCAGGAATATGGAATTTATACTATGGATGGGCCTGATAAAGATGCCCTATTTAGATCTGCATTAAGAATAAGTTCAAAATACATTTGTATGTTTGTCTAAAACTAGGTGGCCAGTAGGTAGGAAAGCAAGAGGGCAGATGAGCTGTTGTGAGGCCTTTTTGCTTTTTCTTTCTTTTCTCTTTGTGTTTGCTTTGTCTGAAGGGGGAGCTTAAAAAGAACTCTGGTAGTGAGTTTGATGGGCTCTTGCTTTTGGACAAGGAGTCATTTTTAACCACGCTTCATGTTCTAATTGTAACTTTTTTGCATAATACCCTGATTTCCAGAATCAAAAGACTCTTTACTGAGCTGAGGGTGTGCACGTTTATATGATGGGCTGGGGATGCCATTCTGGCACACCTGACCAAGGAAGAAGCATACGTAGTGCCTTCTCTCTCCGTAGCCATGTCGTACCTTACTACAGCAATGTCATCGGGGACAGCAATCTATTGAGATAAAAAGGTTTCCATCAAGAAATGTAAAAGTACGAGAAGTTAATACATGGCTCTCAAGTGCTGAGGAGTGCTCATGAACAAAACCAGTCATGGAATTTATCACTTAACGGTGGCAGGTCCTATGTTCCCCAACCTTCAAATGTGTGTCTGTGCTATATGTGCCATATGTTGCTGACCATATATTAAGTGGTCATGACCCAGATTATATCATGACTCTGATAGATTCAGTTCCTTCCCAGAGGTGATGTTCTTCTGGCCCCTGCAATTACTACCCTGCCTACAGCCTTCCAGCATACTACCCTCTGTCAACACAAGCAACCACAACATCAAAAGCTATCAGAATAATAGTGGAGGATGAAAATCGCATCTTCAAGAGCTATAAATTAAATGGCGATGTTGGGTTAAAATGTGCGGGCTACAATGTATACTAGTTATCACGGAGAGGGGGAAGCACAGGTATTAGCTTTATTTCCTTATCTTTGTGGTCGTGTTCTGGAAAGTTATATGTTCTTACCCTAGCTGTATTGCAATGCTTTTTTTCTTATTAATATGTGATTTAGTTAAACATCAGTATTTTTAAATCAAATGCACTAGATGGCGAGGATCTTGTTCAAAGTTGAAGGGCTATTTCATCTAGTTCTACTCTACAGGACTTAAAGAAAGGAGCGGTGAACTGCTGGGCATTTTCCTCCCTAAAATTCTTTAAAAGCTGTCATAGTACTCTTTTTAAAATCTTCGGTAGTGCATCAGCTGGAGCATTACATTGATTTAAGGGTTAGCGATTTAAATAGAACAGAGAATGTGTTTTGAGCTCTGAACTTGGAATCTGGATGCGTTAGAAGTTGTAGAAGTTGGCATGATCAGTGATTTATAGATGTTTAGGAGATTTTGAACACAATTTTTGAGGAGCAATGTAAACAAAGTGTGTTTATATTAGCGATTCTTTGATGTGAAAACCTATTCAGAAGGTGCCAGAGCACTATCAGAGAACATCATCAAGAAGAGCCTGGTGTGCAGTTCCACAGTAGGCATTTCCTGCTGTTACTCTGTGAGATTATACCTTGTCTGTTGTACTGCTGGGAACACCTGTCGAGGCACAGCGGTTAATGAACTTTTCTAAGAGCTAAAGAGGTTCTTATAAGAATGGAAACTAGGATCAGATAAGTTGCTCTGAGCTAGCTGTTAGGATGAACGTGCGGCAAATTTTCAATCAGAAGTGGTGCCTAAGAAAATTTAACTTATACCTAAATAAGACAGTTTTTGAGAAGTGATCCTCAGGATCCAATAGCGCTGTTTTGGTATCTTTTGATTTCAGTCCACCCATTTATTTTGATACTTCCTGCACTCCCTACAGTACTTGTGTTGTGACGGCTCCTCAGTTATGAACAGCTGCCCTTTATGCTGGAACCAAGCCACTTCACTGCTTGAACGTGTGCTCGTGCCTGGCATGAAGCACCCTAAAGGTCCAAACGTACAGTTACGAGTGCGTGAAAAAAAAAACATCAGAAAGAAAGCTTAGTCAGGTGGTTGCAGTTCAAGTTCACCTCTGCAGCAGCTATCCAGGCCGACTCTTCTTGTTTACGGCAAATCTGAGAAACTCTCTCAGCTCCCGTAAGATCGAGGTACCTCCCATTCCCTTCAGTTACTGTCGAGCAGTTCCCACCCCGGACACACACACCCTGCCTCGCTTGACCGTTTAGCCTCCTCTGGGGACATCTTGTCAGCCCCATTACTGCATCTGCTCCCATTGAGCCTGCAGTGCAAGGCAGCATGTGAGGAGTGGGAATTTGTCAGTGTCCTGTCCCTGCACGGAGACGTCCTCCCAGGGCCTAGAGGACGGTTGGAAGGATTAGCCATGCTGCCCAGCTTCCCTCAGGAAACACAGCCCCCTGAAACGCCTCTGCCTTCTGCAGTGGCCAGCAGTGACTGGGGACTGTTAGAGTCGCACCCAACCTGTTCGAACCAAACAAAATTCTGACCCATCTTGCTCTTTCAGCATTTCTTTTGAATGCTTATTAAGTATCAGGCAACTTGAACCTCAAAAAAAAAAAATAATTCTTATTCTTTTTTAACAGAATAACTACCTTTCTGAAAAGTATCAGGTGATATATACCCGATTTCCGCTTTGTCCTACTTTGTTAATTTTATAATCTCTCGTGTCTCTTGGCTTGCTCTGTGGGGCTCCTGGCATGAAAAGCAGCTCCAAAAATTTTTAGTGTTTTGTATGCTCCTGCTGATTCTTCCGATGAGACTTCAAACACTCTGTTTCTCACATGGAATAAGAGCCCGCACCGACCAACAAGTGGATTATGATTTCAGATGAGAAGTGAAAGCAAAGTCAAAATAATCCATCAGGAACAAATGGTGTTGGTGACATGAGGGGAAAGGGGCATGTGGAAAGTGAACTATATGGTTTCAGATGTGTTTTTATAAGCTATTGAACATTTGGAAACGTTTCTGATTAAATCAGCTACTTTGTAATCTGGAGCTTTCCGAGGATGCTTAGGATATCTTTTGTCTGCTTGTCTTTTCAGATGTATAGTTTTTATTTTAAGCTGTATTGCATGCTGAAGTGATTGAGGCCGGAATTTTACTGATACAAGGAAACAGGGTGTGCCTTGGCACTCCTGCTGACAGGGAGACTTAAGTGGAGTTACCAGTCAGATTTCATTAGAAATGCAGATAAATCATTTTATCAAGATGATTTCTGGTCTATTTATGCTTTTTTCCATATAAGAGAGAGACCCCCACAAGACAACTTAGGAAGATGTCGAGTGTGTGGAGTTCATGCAGGCTGAATGCGTTTTGTCATCCACGTGAACAGTGCGGGGATGAGGCACATTGCTAGAGCTTGGTCAGGACAGGTTTGTAATCATAATTTAGCTGTTGACCACTGAGCCCCTAATGTTAGTTCGAGTGTCCAAGCTGTCCTTTCCAGGGCTGAAGGTTATTGGCTTCGTTGTATGAAATGTGAGAATTTCATATAATCGGTGCTGTAGGTGCTGGGGCAACACAAAGTACCACAGACCTCGCCACAAAACTGTGAAGTCCGGCATCGCGGTATCTCCTTCCAGGTCTCCAGTGGGCTGTAAAAAGAGCCCAGGAAATTCATAAAAATAAAGAAGTCAGAAAATGGGAACAACACTATGCAAATATCACTACTGGGCCAGGATCTAATTTCCTGTACTTTAGATTAAGTGGATAACTAGGAAATGTAAATAAATGTAAATAAAAGCTACCAACAAGGGAGCCACAGTGCAAGGGGAGAGAGCGGGATTTTCAAATGAGGCAGAGGCATGGAAGAGAGGGCCAGATCTGTGAATTAGCTTGGAATAAATCACAGGAGGGCAATGCTTTTCTGTGGCTGTGCGCGTATGTACACGGGCCCATCCTTGTTTTGCACCAAGGCAGTGCAGCGATATGTATGTGATTATTAACAGAGTCTGAAAAATCGGGGCATATTTGACTGAATCACAAAATTGATTAGAAAGGAAGGCTGTGGTGTAATTTGTGACCGGGGGAGGTGTGGGTCTGTTTTTTTTGTGTATTTGAAAGTGCGTTTCCCGCTAAGAAGCCTGTCTGTTCACAGCTAATGGAGGCTAGATGCTGGATGGGGAGACTTAATCAATTTCAGATTTGTTTCTGTGTATTCAAAGGGCTAATACAGGGTAACGTCTTTCTCTTCTTCTTCTCTTCTTTCTTCCCTCTCCAGTCATGGGTCTTTTCCATGGACAAAAACCAGCAGCGTTTCCATAAATAGAGTCTTAGGTAATGATTACTGTCCTAGTGATCACTGATGTTTAATTAATGCGAGGCTTTGAGTATTCTGCAGCACTCTGCTGCTCTGATAAAGGAGCCAAACAGAAGCACAGCAGTGTGGTTTCCTCCAGCTTTGATGCTGGAGTACTGCAGTCTTTGGAAGAACCTCTGAGGAAATCATTGAGATGTGAAGGGGAAACCCTCAGAACCCAGTCTTCTGGAGAGGACTTCCCGCTGCCTTCCTCACTCCCCTTCCAGAGAAGAATTTGCTTTCCATTTCTGCAGTGAAACCAGTTGGCAGCACAACACATGCTGCAGGTTTTGATAGTAGCTAACCTAGAAGTACATGTTCTGGGGAGGTGGGGTGCTGAAATTTGGACGGGAGCAGGAAATATTTGTGGAAGATATCTGAAAGTAAATAGCTTAGAACGCTGAGAGATAGATATGACCAGTTTTTGGTTCCGGTGCCTCCGCCAAGACGAGCGAGGGGACAGTTCAGCGGTACCAGTTGCACAACCTCAGCTGAGCTGCAGCATGAAGCTAGGGGCAAGTTGTGGTGCACGTGTTTCCTAGGAAAAACTCATTTTCTCTTCCAAGGGCAGCAAGGTGCGATTTTGCTGTCAGCAGTTTTGGCTCTGCATTGCCCCCCTGGGCTTTTGCAGCCCAGTGGCAGGGCTTGGGAAGGAGCTGGGCTGCCACAGGACAGAAAGTCCAGCTGGGGCCTTTGGATGGAAAGGCTGGACTTTGATCTCTTGACCCCGCGCAAGTCCCACATGATCTGTGGTCTCCAGAATAGCCAGTACTGCATTTGCATAGGCTGTGGTATGGCAGCTGTGTGTAATGCCTGTCAGGCTTACTGACTTGTGCGTGGGAAATAATCCCGGCAGCGCTCTTCTCCCGTGGGTTGTCAAGGAGCTGCAGTCGTGCGCGTGAGGGCTGGAAGGCCTGCATTTAAAGGGCGACCTTCCACCGCTCGGTCAGTTGGTAGATTGATTGAGTAGATGCTGACAATGGTAGGAAAAATGGTATGCAGATCGCCTCTTTAAGTCTTAAGGTTTGACAGGCATGAGAGTATTGGCATACTGTAGAAGTAGTGGGCCAAAGTGCTTGAAATTTGTCTTCAATATAACATTGGTCCTTCCTCAGGGCACGAAGTCACCAGAAGTCTTGCTAGACATGTTTAAGCCTTACCCTTATTTCCCAAGTTCCATTTTTAGGCTAAGGCTGCAACTGTGATAGAAGTCACCAATCCCATGTCAGCACCCTTTGTGATGCCAGTGCTGAGTTTTCTCTTTTTTCTCTGGTCAAGTAAATAACTATTGGGGAGAAAAGCCCCGTGAGCTGCAAATGTAAGTCATTAGTAAGTAAGAAAGATGTGACTGTCAAGCATCTCCTTTATATGACAGATCTGGGACCAAACGCGGGTAAGTCCATGGAATAGGCTTGATTCAGTCAACCAAAATTATAGGTTAGCTGTAGTTTTCCTTTTTTTTATTGATGGCAGAGTTTTAATGTGGTCACAGTATAGAGTCACATGATTTACAATCAAATGGATTAACCGCTGCCTTATGCTTCATATAAGCCTTATAAATCCACGTGCATACCTTCCAGATGCTAGGCAGAGAGCAGTGAGACATCTTTAAGATGCATTAGTGAGGCTATTTTCCGATAGTGGGATTTAGTCCCACGTGTATATTTTCTGACATGGTATTTTAGGAGAAATTGCAGCAAAGATTTCCTTGACAAGGCCCTATAGCTATTTATAGGCAGTTCTGTCAAATTTAGGGTAAACTTGTCTTCCCTCCCCGCACCACCTCCTCCCCCCCCACCTTTTCTTTCCAACCGCATTTGCTGCAGGATTCTTCTGGTTAATTGTGGGCTGCCAAAGCTTTGCATGAAGACATCTGCACAGTGGCACCACCCTGTAATTACCTGGGAAGGGATCTCCATCTTGTGATTTTGCTGGTGGATATAATTGCCTGGCATTCTTCTGAGCCTGGTGGTAAGGGCACGGTGTTTGCACTGGCCCAGGCTGGAGCAGGGGTTTGGTGAAACAAATCTACAAACTGAGAAACAGGGAGATGCTTGCTGCTGGGCTACAGGGAAGGGCTGCTCAAACGAGAGCTTGCCCTGGCTCCTGAAGCCTCTGTAAGTTAGGCTATGCTAGCCAGCTCCTTCAGATTTTTTTTTCTACAGAGATATTTTTTAAATTAACCGTTGCTGTTGCCAACGTCACCCGCTTCACTCCTGCAATAAGTTAAGGTCACTCTCGGCAGCACATTTTCAGCGTGTAGGCATCGATCCAATCTCTGCTGCGATTTGATGCTTTACGCTTCCCAAGGTTTATATCACCTTTATGGATCCTGTCTGCTTTGCGTCACTTTGCCATGTCTCAGTTTGTGTTGTTAACCGGGCACGCGGATTTGCCACGCTGGCGTGGCGCTGGCTGGAGTAAAGAGTGTGTTTAAACTGTAAGTAATCGCCCTGTACCCGTCAGAAAGTGCTTGATGAGGAAGCCTGGTTTGCTTTCACCATATGAGGAGTTGTTCCTAGAGCAATTAAGTTCCGTGTCAAAAAACCACAGGTGTAAAACACAAAGGTGGGTAGAAGTGGAGTTCCTGAGGTGCCATTTCTTCACTTGACTAGAAGAGCTGCGAGTGTCCAAGTCTGGCCTGACTTCTGCAGTGGAAGGGAATCATTCTGGTGATTTTTCACGAGCCTTGCATCAAACCCAGAGAAGATTGGGGTATGAAGTTTTGCTTGTGATATTATTTTCATGGTATGTAGTATTTACAGTTACTACAGGTGTGTGGATAAGGAACAGTTGCACTTCAAAATGAAGACTTAACCTAAGTGCTAAACATGCTGAGCGACTTCTCACTGTCTGGTGCAGTTTTAATGCCAGTTCCTAAAGAGTTGGTGCCATGTGCTGTCCTACCTATGCGGTAAAGGGCATCCGCAGAGTTCAATTCGGGCAGGTTCAATTAAGAAGTCAGATGGTCATATTCCGAAGTCAGTAATTAGGTTGTGTTCAGGTTTGGGTTTTTTTGTTTTGTTTTGGTTTGTTTGTTTGTTTGCTTGTTTTTCTTTCAACATGAGCTTTTGGAGTGTTTGGTCAGTTTAGGCTGCTTTTTTCAATCCCAGTTCTGTTTTTCTGTATTTGTTGATTATTCATACTGTGATTGTGCCCTCTGCAAAGGATTCTCCCTTTGACCATTTCCCAGTGCTCGTTTGGACTGATGGGTGGGTTTCTCTCCTCCCATGACAGAAGTAGGTGAATTTCCATGGTGTTGAAGGTAACTGAAGTGCATTTTTAAAATATAGGCTGTACATAACTAAAGATCTTATTTAGCAGGAATGTTAAGAGAGACATTAACTTCCCTGAATGCCAGCTTTGCTTGTAGATGCCTTCCTTAGAATATGTCAGCAACTCCTGAGAGCAAGGGTCAATCAGGGTGTTCTACTCAAGGAAAGCAGCAGCAAAAATATGCCAGATGCAGAGCATACCATTACTCTGGGCGGTAGATTTGGTATTTATTAATAAAAATCCATTAACAACTTCTGCAGTTTGCCAATAGGCATTAGTAAAAGCTCCCTACCCTGATGATTTTGCAAACTTCCAAGTTCTTTCAGAGCCTACCACTGCACCACATCTGTGCAGAACCACGAGCTTGTGGACCCTGGCCTGTCCCCCTCCCTTGAAGTTGGGTAATGAAGCTGTAATAGATCCTATGCAAAAGTGAGAAATTCACCCTGGTCTCTTCCAGCAGTGCCAATGTTAAGTACACACAGGGTATACAGCTGAGGGTCAAGCCCTGAGGCTGCCAAGCAGATTTTATGAATGTTTCAGTAAACAGCATTTTAGAAAAGAAAAAAAAAAGGAAGTCTGGGAACGACTAGTTCAGCTCAACTAGTTCAACTCAATGACATTCATTACAGTCAAATCTGTTCAAATATCCTCGACAAATACCAGGAAAGAGTGTTCTTTAGACAGGTGGGTTGTTTTAAAAGGTCACTCCTTAACACACACACAAAAAAAAAAAAGGGGGGGGGGGGGGCAAAGCTGTTAGGATTGCAAATCCTTCTCTTCCCTCGGAGAAGCAGCGTGGTTGGAAGCAGCAGGGTGTGCAGGACAGGGCTCGGGAGCCGGCTGCGTGGGTCCGGCTTGACCTGCCCTCGAGTTGGGGAAAACTCAGTGGAATCAGAGAGGTGCCTTTGAGAAGCCTTACACCCTGAGCAGATCATGTAGAGTTAGGCAGATGTACATCAAACCCTATTTTTAATTAGCATTTCAAAATCAACAGCCCAACTGACTTCTGTGCCTGGTGACAGGAAAAAAGGAGTATGCTTTTATATGACCGAAAGCATCTAAACTTTGAATAGCAAGACACTTTTGCTTTGCATTGATTTTACTTCCTCTCCTGCCTTTCTCCTTTTAGTTCATTTTGGGGTTGTTTTTTTTCCCCCGCCTTTGTGGAGGCTTGAGGACTTTGGTGGATGTTTTAACTGCTTTTTAAGTTTTGTGCAGCTCTCTAGGGCCAGGGACCTTAGTTTTGTTTCGATTGACTTCAGTAAAGCTGTTTTTTAACTGTATCGTATAAACTGTGAGCCATCAGTGAATGCTTGTTCTGTGGCAGGAATTTTTGCAGTGGTCCTCCTTCAGGTCTCATAACTTAAGGAGAGTTGAAGTGTGTATGTGACCGCATAGCAAATGTTCATGAACTCCACAGCTGCTACTAGAGGTGGCTGTCATCATAACTGGAGTTCAACCCTCTTGGCTTTTGTATCAGAGTATGTTCCTCCTGTGGTTTTTGACTTCTGCTTGCTCTCTCCTTTTCTTTTCTTGTCTCTCCTAGGTTTCATCAGAACCGGCACAAAAAGAAGTTTTATCAGTTTTAGTAAACTGTGTGCATTTGTGCCTTGGTGTGAATAAATTCAGGAACGAGAGTATTCTTCTCCTTTTAGAGAAGAAAGTGGCTGTAGATGTTAGCGTTGGTCAGCCCCTCTGCACCTGCCAAACACAGCTAGTTTTCCAGCTGCCCAAAAGGCCGACGAGGAGTAAGAGGAGGCTTCAGAAAAAGCAAACACTTGCTTGTGTCAGCAGAATCACTGCCTTGAAGTTGTTACGGGAGTAAAGACGACCCCAGAGCACAGGGGGGTGATGTATTAATTTCAGTCCTTGTCAAGAGGAAGGCTGTTGAGTTCTATGCAACTTGTTGCTTTTTTAAGGTGTTCGTTGATTCCCATGTAGCTAGGTAGTCTGGTACAAAACAAGGACATTCTGGTATCGTAGTGAATTTTGTGTATGTATCTCCTCGGGGGACGACTTATCTAGATAACAGAATCTCTTAATGTAAATCACTCTGGGGGGTGGTTGCTGAAGAGCGGAAGAGTCCAACATAGCCCTGGCCCCATGGTTTGCCTTAGTGACTGGAGCGGTAGGTTGTCAAAACACCACGTTTGCCAAGGCAGTGGGACATCCTGGGGTGAGCACAGGTTATGTCTGTTGAGAACAAAATATCGCTGAGTTTTGTAGATTTCCTGGCCAAGACGGACTCCACGTCTTGTTGAGATGAAGCCCTGATCTAGGGGAGGATGCTCGGGTCGCTCTGCTGGGTCGTGCGTACCCAGCCAGAGTCCCGTGTGGTGCCCGGGCTGGGGTGCCTGTGCTCATCCAAGCAGTGCAAGCAGGGAGATCTGTTTTCCTCATTGAACTTCCCAGGCTCTTTTTTGACAGCCCATCTGTATGACCTTCCCTCAGCTGCAGTCCCCAGGCCTGCGACCAGCACGCCTGTGCTCTGTTCACACTGCTGGCAGGCTCCCTCAGCCAGGTCTTAAACAGCGGCTTCAGAGATGTCTGGTTTGGTGAAGTTGAGCTATTCATCTAATCCCAAAGCTAAGTGTGAGTCCCCTTTTATAATCCCCTACCCAAGAAATGTCACTGCAAGAGGTTTTGCAACCGTTATCAGCACCAAAGGGGTGGCACGGATCATATTTTACTCTTAGGTCAGTGGAAAATAGGAAAAGATTTGGAAAGTTATTTGCTTATTTTTTTCCATGTAAAAGGTATTTTCTCTTTTTCTTTTTTTTTCTGTGAAAAGAAAATAAAAACACAAAACCAAAACAAAACATCCAAGTTCAAAGACATGCAAATGAATCCTTTACTATTTTTACAGTAATTTTTCTCCACTGGCAAACAAATTATATAAACAGACTTCTAAAAAGAAAACCCCGCAGAACTGGGCAGAGGAAGTGTTCCTCCGGTACGACTTGAAATAAAAAAGCAGCACACCTGCCTCCAGCTGGTTTCCCTGCGACGCATGTCTCACGCAGCCCCAGCTATGTGAAGTTGCTTCCAAGTCAAACAAGTAGCAATTTTTAAGTAGCACCTAAAGAGGAACGAAGCCAGGCCTTGCCAGCAAAACCCCAGCCCCTAAAGGTTCCCGCTGCACAGGCTTTATTTTCCTTTCCCTGACCCATTTGCACAGAGTTGCTAGTGATGGCCTGGCCCGGCTCCCTGTACACAGCAAAGCAATAATAAATAGCAGGCAGCTGACACCCCGAGACACCTGCAGCATGCTGAACACTGGGGGATTGTTTGGCCAGCAGGACCTGCGGGGCAGGGCGCCGTGGGGAGACTTCTCCTGGCTGGGTGTCCGCCCAGACACATGCGGTCAGAGGGAAAGTCAAGCAGGACAGGTCTGGGGCCCCAAAAGGTTTCTTGGCCAGTTAATAGAAAATATATGATTTTTTTTTTCCCTTTCCATCAGAGGAAGAACAAGGATGACCAAGATGCGAATACAGGAGCCTTCTGTGCAGAGCTGCTGTTGTCTCGGGGGCAGGCTCGCCCCGGGGAAATCCAGTTGGTACAATATTTGGGCAGGCTTTGAGCAGTCCCTTTCACTGACTTTAAGGCATACCCTTATTATTCTAGTTTCTTATGCCTCACTACATATTTATTCATAAATTAGGTGTTTGCCAGGGAAAATACTTTGATGCCCTTCTGATGGAGCAGGTACAGGAGAGGGAGCTAAAAAAAAAAACCCGAACCAAAACAAAAAACCACCCCAAAATGCTTAAGCAATATTTACAGACTTTTGAAGGTTGAGATTCTTGGAAAAAAAGGCTGCATTTCTTATCACATAGTTTCCAGGCTGAAATCTTTTGCTAGTTTATCTTATGGTTTACCTGTCTAGTAATTGCACGGCTTTTATACATTTTAGCAGGATAAATAGAAATGTATGTTTTCAGTGAATCACCTAGGAAAGTGACTTGAATTTGGACGTTTCTTCCTGCACGTTCATTTCCTACTGGACCGTGGGTGAGCGGCAAACCCGTGATTACTTTTGCAAACTCGGAATTAACTGTATGTTCAGCTACACTTGCAATTGCTTCTGCTGTCTGACCCATAACGCATTGTTTAGCTCTCAGGCAAACGTTAATCAAACAACCCTAACAGCCTAGTTTTAAAAACCCCTGGTTTAGGAAGTGCTTGAGCTGCAGGTTGATGAGGTTCAGGATGCTGCATTGAGGGGGCAGCGTTACACACCTGCCCTGTTGTTCTGTATTGTCCCAGATATGTATTGTTGGTCCCTTCAGGGGCAGGAACAGATTATGGTGGATTTTAGTCCGCCGGTTTTCTGTTTTTGTGACCCAAGGACAGAGCTTTCCTGGGATCAGACCACTGCTGTTACCATCAGTCAGCAAATCCCCTTGAACAAGTGGTATTTTGCCTTCATGTGTTCTTGTTATGGACGGACCATAGAACCGGAGCTTGTAAAGACGTGGTAGGATGCAATTATTATTGGCATACAGTTCTCTGGGGTTTTATATAGGCAGGGTACAGAATAAGATAATTTCTCTTGCGTAAGTGAACGTGTCCTGTGGCCACAGTAGTCCTGATCCGGGAAAGATGCCTTTACTGCCTCATTCAGCCAGACTTGGCTATTGCTGTTCACTTACAAGCTGCAGAAATTGGCCTCTGTGTCGAAAACCAGTAGCCGAGGGGCCCTTGCCAAACCTGTTGCTTGTGTGTGTAATTTCATAACGTCGGGCTATCTCAGCCTCTCTCGCTCTTGCTGTGGCTTTTGGTGGGCTCCTGCGCAGCCTCCTGTCCTAATACCAACATCTCTTCCTGCCCCTCGGCAAAGTGCTGGGCCAAAGCGGTCCAGGCTAGTGGCTTTCACTGGCTGCTGTCACTGTGTGCTCGGGGCGGGGATTTCTGTCTGGGTTTCTTTCAGGCACGGGGAATAAGGACACTTTTTCTCGAAGATATGCGAGGAAAAAAAACAACTTGGAAGATGTGAGTCAGTCAGCTTTCCTTTTAGTGATTCTTGAGTTGAGACTACTTCTTTCTGTTGGGGATGCTTGAGGTTTCCTACCAAAGTTACTATGATGATAGAGCATCAGCTGTAATGCTGATTTAGAATATACGTACGTATATACAAGGCTTGTTGACATGCGAGAATCACTCACTTGCTACTGACAGGAAAATATGTGGTGATCAAACACACTCTAAGCTGATGTATCTGAAGCGAAATGAGCGGAGAAGCTAGTGGTGCTTTTTTCCTTCTGGTTTGTTTCAGTGCTAAACTAATGTTGGCACTGAAATGCCAGAAAAAAAAAAAAAGGGGGGGGGGCATTTAGCTGAGGAAAACAAGAACTGGTGAGAGTTTAGTACAAGCACAGCTCAAACAGAGCTCTGCAATGGAGCAAATACTGAGAAAATGGTGAAACCATCCAGGAAATTTCAGTAGACTTTACTAGGGACTTACTGGCAAGGCAGTTTGTTTTTACCTAAACAAGTTTCAAGGGTGCTATTTTAAAATAATAAAATGTCATGGAAGATTTTGATTGACAAAGGATCCTTTTTGTGAAGTTTCCCCTGTTCTTCAAAGTCTCACAGCAAGGCTCAGTGGAGTCGCTCTCTCAGCCAGCACCTTAGCGGAGAACGTGTTTCAAAAAGATTTTGCTCGTTCGTTCGAGTGTACACAGGTTGAGATGGCAGCTCTTCTGGGCACTCTTCGGCATCCTTCCCTCAGCTTTCACTCCTCGTGTACTGAGTTGGTTTTTTGGTTTTGTCTTTGCATTTCTGAATTTGCTAAAAGGCTTGTAGTTCTTCAGTAGCTTTAAAGAAAAGCTGGCTTTGCATAAAGGTTTCGGGAAGCATCTGCAGTTCTCTTTTTTGATAGGTCTTAATTAAAAAGCAATCCCCCTCTCCCCAATCCTACACTTAATATCAGGTGGGGTGGGGGCTCCTGCAATGGCTTTGGGGTTTGGTTTTGTTTCTTTCTTTTGTTTGTTTCTTGNCCCACCCCCCGGCCTTTCCTTACATATAGACAACTCTCTCTATACTTCTGCTTCTCGCCTCCTTCATTTTGCTCAGAGCATTACCTGCAGAAACTGTCCCTCATAGACCTGGAGGGCGAATGCTCTTCTGCTAGGGAAGCGTGCCTTGTTCCACATTAGCTGAACCCAAAGGCTGCGGCTGACTTCTTTTGTCGCCTGAGCAAATTTTAGGTTCTGTGTGCATTTCTGTTTTTAATAAGCTCCTTTATTTTAATGCTAACAGAATTAATCTAAACTAACACTCTCAGCAGGCTGTTCTCAGCCAGAATATTGTTTTCAAACTGAGGCAACGCCCTGTTTACACAGATAAGCAAATTCACAGTCCACAGAGCTTCTTCCAGTCAGAGCAGCTGCCGAACACTTAACAGTAAGGAACTGGGAAGCACGTGTTTCACATACATAGCAAACATTTCTTCTTCTGAAGGGTAACCATATTTTTTTAAAACATTTTTTATTTCTTGAAGAGTTGAAAGCTAGAACATCTGCTTCTTGGCCAACCATTCTTCCCCACAAAAGCTGCTTCCCAGGTTCAAAAAAGTTTGGTTAGGTTCTTGTGTGTGTGTGTGTGTACGCATCTCACTGCCTCTGTTTCTGAAATATGCCCAGAACCACCCCAGGGGAACACAGGGAACTGTTGAACAAAGCAAACTCTGTTGCGGACCTGTGACTCGCACCCCAGCCGCTGCTGCGGGGTGGTAGCGCGTGGCCAGCCCCGAGGACCGTCACTGCAGGAGTGCAGCTGTACTGGCCGGAGGCTGAGGTTCAGTGAGACAGGGCACCTACCCTTCTGTGCAAAGGCTCTGCGGTCTGAATAGGCATGGGCTGCTCTCCGGGGCATAAATGGGAAGGTGCCAGGCTGGCTGGATGAAAATAGCGCGTGCTCACAGTTGACTTCTCAAAGAATTTGGTCCCAGTGAGAGAGAAACATATTTTCTGTATCTCGTTGCTTATTTAAATTATTGTAGTAAGTGGTCTGCTTTTCTTACATCCTTAAACTGCAGAGGTCTTTTAGGGGGGTGGGTGGGGGAAAGAAGGTACAGGCTGTGCGCGGCAGAGCTAGGGTTGAACCTCGACTTGAGTACCTGGCAGGTGAGAGCAGCCCCGCTCTAGGGATCTTTCTGAGGTGCCTCAGCCTCAAAAACATCGCCTGAATGCTGCATCTGATGCCCTTTGCCTGGTGCGTAACTGTACAGAATCCAGGCAGTTGCTAACAAAAGCCTGAAGTCCTTCAGCACGGCAGTCTTCTGCTCATCCCAGTGAAAGCTACACCTTACCTGACAACTGAGATGTTGGGCCTCGAGTAATAATTATAGCAGCTGTGTGGTCTGCTCTCGGCGTTATTCCTGCAACACCAGCATGAACTAGGTTTCTGTGAACCACAGTGGGTTTTACCATTTGGTACAAGGTACAGCGCATATTGCTTTATATTATGGCACAGGTTTTGTCTCTGTTTCTGCTAACTAAATAAAATACCCAAGAGTACTTCTGCATGCTCCGATGTTCCGGTTAGCACCAGCAGTGCTCTCTGGGGCTGGAATTTGGCATTCCATTCGGTGCTGAACAGGGAAAGTGTATGGAGATGCTATCTAACTCGTATGGTCAGAGCTTGAAGTTACTTTAAGCAAAGAAAAAAAAAAACAAGACAAACATAAATTTTGTATTTGTGTGACTGTGTGGAAGGATCTCTTCTTTTCTCTCTCTCTCTCTCTCTCTCTTTTTTTTTTTTTTTAATTCACCTTTACCTTTAGACCACATCCTGCTTATTTTGGATAGATGGGAAGAAAGCAGGTTAAAGGCTGCTGTGATCCTGTGCTTACTCTCAAAGTCCTTGGATTTTCTTCTTTTGTACAGTAATAGGCAGGTAAAAGATGTGTGTTTTCCAAAAGCCCACTTGGCATTTTTGAGCATAGGAGAAGGAAACTGAAGTAATTTCAGACATATTACAAGTTTTAGAAATGTTTCAAAGTTAGCATAAGAGAACGGTATTGCCAGATTTTCATCTGGGAATGTGCGCAGAGCGTGTTCTAGGTTTGCTATAGTGGTGGTTCAGTCTCTCTGCTAAAAGGACAACATGTTGCAGCTGTACCCCACCCCCTTCACCCATAATGAAATTGTGCAGAAGGTAAAATCCCAACCTGTAAGCCTATGTTTTATGCTACTTTCACTCCCAGCTAGCCAAAAGAATAGGTCAGCAATTTATTTCTACTTGCAAAGCAGAAATGGTAATAGCATCTGTTTTAAAGATACAGAGGTGAGGTCCTTTCTCTGACTACTGTTGCTCGCTGGTATTTCTATTAGATGTAACATGATCTGCAGGTGGCAAACAAGGCCAAACACTGTGCAACAAAAATAAATTACTACTCATTAAAAATATATTTCAACTGGTAATGTATTTTACGCCTGTCCCTTTCAGCGTAATTGTGCTGGTTCCCCTGGGTCCCCACCTGTGATATTGTCCACATGAAAAGAAAGACCTTCCGCAGTGAATTAGTAACTGACTCCTAAATATTGTCTGTCTTTACTTTCCTGTCATCTACTTTCAGTTTGGCATGCTATTAAAGGACTTGCATTAGGAGACTTTCACCAGACAGCAGGGCTGGTCTCTTTACATTCCCATATATTCGCTCTCCTCAGCTACACTGCGCTTGAACACGTCTGCATTGCAATAATTTCAAAGAAAGCTGAATCATGGCGCACTCCAGTTTGTTTGCCATCTTGTAGATCCCAGTCCGGCAAAGCCGTTAAAAAACAGCTGTAATTAGTGTGTAGGACGTGCCCACAAACTGTGCTGAGGAGGTGCTGAAAGAAAAGCCGTATTGAAATGTTTTCTTTCAGAGTAGCATTGTTCTACTCTAAGAATAGAGGAGAGACAAGGGTTTCAGGAGAGCTAAAAGTTTTCATAAGATAATTGCCACTCATACCTTTTAACCCCTAATAAGTACCTGTTGTTTTTCCCCTTCCCAGGGATATTAATTGGTCTTACAAACAACGTTAGCTTTCGCTGTACACTTTGCTAGCATAGAAAAAAAGCCCGAGCTCCGGAGAGCTCATTTGCAATATCACCTTATGAAAAAAACGTAGACAGCCTTCTGGTATGTGGGTAATTACCACAAATTTGAGGTCTCTCTCGGAAGGCTTATCTGTATCAGTAGCTTTTCTTCCGTAAGCAGCATTACTCGGCACCAGCCTAAGATCACAGGTCAGACTAACCCCACAGTATGGCAATGCAGGGCAGATACTCATACCAATCCTTCCAAGAGAAGAGTGGGGCACTGAGGAGCGATGTGTTTGGCAGGTCCATTGGTACCACCCTAGTGCTCTAACCAGAGAGAAATGATCCTTCGCATGTGGAGTATTTCAGAAAGCCAGATTGAGCTTAATGTGAGGAATGTTAACAAGATAGGAAAAAATGCAAACGAATTCTCCTCCAAGCCGGCAAATCTGATCAGCGCTCGCCAGCGTCAGTGGAGGTGGGTCTTCTGTCTTGGATGAATGTTGAACCTGTCTCACGATGCATACAAATACAACCCAAATGATGGGCAAGTCCTGGCATTTAGGTGTCCATGGTAAGGTCTTGTTGGGAATCAAACCCAATTTTAGGAAATGTGTTTCAGTGTATGAAGTAACACGTATACAGGCGTGAGTCCATTGGCAGGTCGTGTTTGGGGTTTTTTTTTCTTATAACTTAAAAGTTCGCAAATGGAACTAGAGCCCAACATGGACAATATTTTCTCGGATATCATGTAGAAATTGTGCACAGAATAGTTTGTTTCTTTTAAAGATAAAGGTGGAAGGCCCTCATGGATGCACAATCCTGGCTTTTAAGCAGATGTTGTTAGTAGCTTTTGAAGCACAGCTTAAAGAACATGCTTCAAAACCTGGGAAAACCCAATACCCAAATCAGTCCAGTTATGGGCCAGACTCTTACCCAGCCTAATGCTAGTGATGTATAAGCAAACTGTAAGCAGGAGGTAAATGTAATTTGTGCCTCTTCTAAAATCCTTTTATGCTTCCTCAGCTGTATATAATGGCATTAATAGATGTGAGAATCGAGTCCGCAGTGTTTACAAATGATGGCCAAAGGAAAGCTGTGTTTGTATTTTTCCTGCCTGAACAGCTTTTCTGGCTTTCATTTTTTTCTTTCGTGGATTTGGAGCTTAATACAAAGATCACGCACTTATGTTACATTGCTTTGGATGAGCTGGATGAAACAGCCCTCAGGTTGCTATTCCAATTAGAAGTGCTTGCAGGAGGCTGGAGTGGATCTTCATGATTGATTGGGTGTGCGCCATGAACAAGAAGGCCTACCCAGTACATATGCTATTTGTCAACACACAGATTTATAGGAAGCAGTGTATGCCATAGTGTACAATTTGCAAAAGTTTTGTAGTTTAAGTTTGGTCCAGAAAAATTTCCCCAAATATTATCCAAATTAACTGAACCGCTGGTATTTG
>VZTV01106448.1:8570-26354 GCA_013400875.1 Anhinga rufa | reverse complement strand
TGTGATCCTGTGATCCTGTGATTTCCAGCGAGATGGGGAAGTGCTGAGAAAGGGAGCTCTGTGCAGTGAGCGGGGATGCAGGGCGGGGGGTCCGGACGTCCCCGCGGCAGCACGGCCCGGCGTCCCCTCTTGCAGCAGGCAGCAATGCTGAGCGGGCCGTCCACGCTGGGATATCTGTTAAATCGGTCCCCAATTATAGAAAAAAAAAAGCAAGGTGAAATGCTTGCACGTGCTTGTGTGCAAACTCCTCCGTGAGTTTCTAGCACTTGCTCTCGGGCAGGGTCCTTGCGAATGGGAGCAGGGGAAGCGGGCAGCCGGGGGCTGCGAAGGGGAGGTCCCCTGCCTCGCCGAGCCCCCATGCACCCCGGCACCCACGGGCAGGGCAGAGAGCGAGCGTGGAAAGCAAGTACGGGGCTCCAAACCCGTGCTGAGCCGGAGGATTACATAAAGCATCCCATCAGGAAATAGAAACGCCACCGTATGATTCATGCAGCCAGCATCTCGCTGGAACTGTGATTTTCTTCTTTTATGAAAATATCTTAGGGCTTTTCTGGAAATTCATAGTTTAGAGTTTGCGTTGAGGAACGGTGTGAGCAAATATTCACGGACGCTTTCCCCAGCGAAGCCTGCGTGGCGGCTAAGCCTCGTCGGGATGTGTCAATAAAGACCACGGGACAGAATATGAAAGCAATGCTGTGTTTAATGGGATTTTTTCCATGGAAGATGGTTCGGACTGCTTGCTCTGGACCGGTCCTGAGCTGCAGACCTCCCTCTGCCACCTGGACCCCTGCCCTGCTGCCGGTCCCAGGCAAAGGGCCAACCTCTTCTCCTCATGCTGAATAATTAGCTTTTTAACACAGAAACTTTCTGGTGTGTGAGGAAACACTATTTGGCACAGGAAGACCCTTTTTATTTTAATTGGGGGTGATTGAAAGACAAATGATCAATAACAGCAAGAACAGGCTCTCTATGAACCTTGCAAAGATTTGTAATAAACCTTGGCTCCCTGGAAATGCAGATCCTGTGTTCACTGGAGATAACGCATGATTAAGATTAGTACTTTTTTCATACCTCATTTTCAAAGCATACACACCAGCGTGAGCAATATTCAGGTCTTGGTAAAACGCGCTTCAGGAAAAAATATCAAGGGTCGCATCTCAGCTTTGGTAAATTGATATAAATGATATGCTATAAACTCCTCCATGCGAGGTTCCAAAGCGTTTTCATTTGCCTATTTGTTTGGTTTTAACCTGGTAGCATCTCTGGCAAAGCTGGCGGAGGCAGGGCTGCCACGGGCAGGCGCAGTGCCTGCCTCTGGGCTGGGCTGGTGGTGGGACGCTTGTGTCCCGTCCACAGGTCCCTCTCTGTGTCCCTCCCACTTAATTTATGCTAATTTCAAATCCTCTACACTTGGCTCCAAACTATCGCTGCTTCCAGTTCCTAGATTTCTCGGGAGAGGGTGAATAAAGGTAATTTGCTAAAACGGGGACTTAATATTCAACTTTCTGTATCATTCACCTATTTTTGACGGTTTATTATGATCGAAGGTACAACTCCATTGAGAGATCAGTGCCTGCTGAAATTTTAAAAAGAATGGGGAAAATTGTATACGGTTATTGAGTTTTTGATATGCATGTTAGTTTTAATCTGAGCAACATTATCATAATTTAACAGAGGAGATGTGAAACATTCAGATACAATAGCTGATGTAATTAAATGTAGAAGGGAGTTGCAGGGAAATGACAGGTTTCCATTTTCAGTACAAACACTCTTCCAAAAATTACGGGTGCTCAGCAACAAATATGACACCTATCTAAATTCAGGAAGTACAAAATGTTCATATTCATATTAAAAGAGAATGTGGAATCAGAAATCAGACCGAGCGGTGGAGCCGACGCAGTGGCGAAGGCCGCGTGAGAGCAGAGGGAGGCACGGCTGACCTTGCCGGCTCTGAGCGGTACCTCTTGTGAACCTTAGAATATAAATCCTGAGACAGTTGGGCTGTGGAAGGCTAAAAGTGGTGCAGTTCTGCCTTACATCCGATTCACACGGTGCAGCTCCTTTTTGCTTCCTTGAGCAGCGGGGACCCTGTGTTTTTCCCCCAGGGCTCCCGCCCGAGCTCAGAGCTCTTCCTCCTCCTCCTCCTCCTGTTCGAGGGGCTGGCAGGACGGGGCTGTGGAAGGATGCTGCGCTTTCGGGAACGTTACAGGGATGGAGGGTGTCAGCGCTGAGTCGTACTGCGTGGAAAGGAGAGGACCGGGAGGCGCTGCGTGGGAGACGGGGAGGAGGCAGATCAGTGGGTGCTCGCTGATTTTATTTGCTTTATGGAAACGCAACAATTGCCTCCATTCAGCAGATGAAGAAATGAGTCACAGAGCCGTTGATGGCTTGCACGTAGCTGCGTGGGACATCTGTGTCGCGTCAGGCGGCGGAGGCCTCCCCACCGGCTGGCCTCTACCCTAGCCTCCATCCTTCCTCCTCTCCCTTCACGTCCTTCGCCGGCTCGTTTTCGCCCTGAAAAGCTAAAACGCTGCACGGTGAGGGCGCGTCAGGGCCAGGGGGGTTCTCTGTCACGGGAGGCTCTGCGATGGCAGAAGGGACTCGCTTTAGTGTCAACTATTCCGTTACTGAAAACTAGGGGGAAGAATTACACTGGGCTGGGAGCTGCCGATAAACAGGCAGCTGGCACAGGGAGGGAAATTTCTTCCTTCTATTACCTTGTGCTTCTGCAAGTCACAACTTTGTCAGTCGGTGCCTAGCTGCGGATTTAGAAACCCGACTGCAGACTCCCCGTCTCTTCCATGTCTATTTGCGTCTCAGCCAGCAGCGCACCACCAAGCCAGATGCTCGGCGGGGAGGGACTGGTGCGTGGCCAGGGGAGCGGGGGGATAGCATCCTGCGGTGCCTGCAGGCGGGGAGGGAAACCAGAAGTGGGAACCACAGAGGTATCCACCTTTCCCTGGTAATTCTTAAAGCAGCAGGGCAGCGAGGTGGGGCATTGACAGTGAACTTGAAACGGCTCCGGCGAAAACCGAAGCGAAACAGCAGAAACTCCTTGCTCCAGCTGAGGAGCTTGTGGAAATAAAGCTGGAGAAAGGTCAGGTCTGCTGCTGGCGTAAATCAGCGCCGCAGCCCTGGCAGGAAAGAGCCGGGCCGGCTCATATGAACGCAGGACCTGGACCGTGAAGCCCAGCCACGGCAGGGATGTTAATTAGCGTTTGCTGGTGTGATTAAAGCAAGCCAGGAGTGAGCGAAGGTGGGCTGGTTTGGGGAGCGCTCCCCGGGGGAAAGGCAGGCTTGCGGTTTCGCGGCTCGGGTTTCCCCGGCTGCGGAGACCACTGCCCTTCTCATCTCCGATGGCCGATCGCAGCGGTGCTTTCGCTGCTGGATCGAATCCACCGGCAGGGAAGGCCTGCCAAAAGACGCAGGGCTGAGTGTTACGCAGCCTTCACGTGCTAAACCTGGGAGCACAACGGGAATCCCTGAGCGGGGCCAGCGCGGGGAGGTGGTGGGGACGATGCGGGGGCGATGCCCTGACCCTACCGGAGCAGAGGGGATGGAGAGCCCTACAGAGAGCCAACACGTGAAGGATGGAGACCCATCTCCGATTTGCACCAACCCTATAGAAAACAGGCAAATTAAACTTCTTTGCATTGAACAGTATGCAAATCCAGGCTTCTTTGAATATCTTCACACAGAGAGTTTGCCAGAAAAGTACACAGCTGCATGGTAGTGAAATCCTCTCTGATGACTGGCTAGAAAAACAGAAGATTTGGTGCTGCTTGTAAGACTTCCTCCTCCTCTGATGCAGAGCTCGTTTGCTTGGTAGACAGTTCTCATGATCATTTCAAGCAGAAGGTAGCGATGGCGACTTGGCAAGACCCACACTGAAAATCCGTATTTGGATCATGAATCAGTACCATAATTTCTGTGTAAAGGAACATTTCAGGAGGATTTATAGCATAGCATGCTAACATCGGATCTGCTTGTCACAGATCGTGTTAAAGGCTACAGATAAAAGGTTTGCAGTTTACAGCCCTGGAAAATTAGAATGAATTCCCTGCTGTGAGCACAGAGCAATGACTAGCAGAAATCCTTCCTGAGACACTAAGTTGGACCAAGAGCCACAGCTGACTGATGACAAAAACAACCCCAAGAAAATGATTGTGTACCTGGACGGTGCGAAACCGAAGCCCCGGGGGACGCGCGGGCCGGCGGCGAGGCAGCGCCGCTCGGCACAGCGTCACGGCGCGGGTAGTGCGGGCAGCGGGGACGCGGCATGGCTTCGCTGCCGTGGCAGCAGGTTGGTCAACCCCGGCAGAAGTTAAGGAGTATAACGAGATGGCTAAAAACTAAGTGGATATCTTCGGGGAGGGCAGTTTTTCTGTACGCTCCTTCCTTGGCCAAAAAGACTTTCTGCTTTTTAATTCAGGACCTCTGACCCGTAATAAAGATATTTTCCTGGTTAGGTTTTATTTTTTCTTTATTATTTAAAGTTAAGAACTTAAAATGTACACAGACTTGTGCTGTTCCAGAAGTCTTGTAGAAAACGATGCTGATGCGAACCGATCCTCCCCCAGCTCCACAGCCCGGTACCGGCTGAGGTCGGGGAAGTTCAGATCGACCCCAACATCCACGACTAACCTGCCTATGCCTAAATGGCTGAAACCCCACTTCTAAGAATGCAAAACCATTACAGCTTCATTGGCAATGACTCGAAATGGTAGAGTTTCACTTAAAACTGTGATCAAATCCATGCACCCCTGAACAAAACCAGTCACGCGCCAGGCAAGCACGCAGAGAGCGGGAACTCTGCTTTCAACACACCATTAGGAAAGGCTCGGTGGACTCATTCAGATTTCTCCTGTCAGATTTTGGGATGTTCGAGCTCAAAACGCAAAGTAAAATTTCTGAAACACTGAAACTAATACGTAGAAAAAAATTAAGAAGTTGGCCGAAAGAGCTTCTAAAACGAGAGCACAGAATTTTTCACATAGAAGAGATGTACAAAAGCTCCACGAACATGTTTTCTCTTTTCAAAAGCTGTTTTCTAAATGTCAGTTTTATCGCCTTTTTTTTAAACCATTTATGACCATATGTGTTTTTATGATATTCACAACATGCTTGTGCCACACAAGATGCAAATGTAATTTCCTGTTATAATGGCACAATATGCATAGCAACAAATGAGAAATGAGTGACACAAAATAATGAAAAGTGGCTCTGTGTGTGCGTGTGTGTGCGCCTGGAAGGGCTTTTTTTTCCCCCTAGAAGGGAATTACCCGGAGCCCTGACAGGGGCTCCAGGCTCCTATTCCCGCACAGCCGGTGCCCACATGTGGGGTTTGACCAAAACTCATTCCAAGGTGTCCTTTGACTCTTCGATTAGCAATTAGAGAAACCTCTCCGTCACAGATGCCGTCCCTTTGTACGAGCAGGAGTTGGGTTGTCCACTCATTGCCCTGTTACAGCTTCACCCACTCCACCGAGTCCTTTCGCCAGGTGATCCCTCTTTCCAGCCCGTCTGGATGAGCGCGAGGGACTCTCGTGCAAGAAGGTGGAGGAGCCGGCATCTTCCCAGAGCGGCAACCTGGGGCCGGTGGGAGCAGCCGACCTTGGCGCAAGATTAATCGTGCTGGGTTCGTGCATCCCCGCACGGCAGCGTGAGCTCTTGCAGCGCACGCAGGACTTGGACACATGCTCGGAAAGGAAAGAGGTGAAGGGAAGTTAGCAAAGATGGCTGGAGAAAGACAGAAAATAGTGAGATGACTTGGCATAATCAGTCAAACGCATTTCATCAGGTCTTAAGAGGCAGCTGCCGCCAGTCCGGGTCTCTGCTTGCTCTCCACAAGCGCTGCGGTAAGAGGTGGTGCCACCCATGTGGGACAGCGTGGGGACGGGATGGGACGAGGAGAAAGGGAAGGAAAAGGAGACCCAGAGTGACAGTGATCCCCCTGCCGAGCCTCCCAGCCCCTGGCACCACTCGCTTCTCGCACTGGGAGCCCTCCAGAGTCGGGAACTCCTCCACCTCCACCGCACGGAAAACCCGATCTCCTCCAGGGCTAAAACCGAGATGGTTTTGAATCAGCAGTGCTGCTGCTGTTGCTTCCCCAGCAGTCATTCCGGGCTGTTTGGGCCAGGCCACAGCCACCTCGGGAGGCACCCCTCCTCCCAGCCCTGCAACCGTGCGGCACCGCAGCCTCTCATGGAGCAGGCAAGCCGTACTGTTGCTCCTGGTAACAGCCGCATACGGCAGCACATCTCGCAGCTGACCTAATAAGAAATGCAGAGTGAGATGCTCCCTGGGGCTAGCTTTGCCCCAGGACACGTGCCGCACGCCGGGAAGCACCGCCGGGCCACCGCGCCGGGCGAAGGCGCAGCACCGCCTGCACCCAGCTCCCGCGCCCGGCGTGCCGGGGCGACCTGCCAGCATGCCAGGCCGAAACTCAGGGTTTGCCACCTGCCCAGAGCGTGGCGGCGAAAGAAGAGACGCGCCGGTGAAACGAAGGCAGAGGTGGCGCACAGCGCCAGCCGATGGGTACCGCCGGCGGGGGAACCAGGGCTTTGGCAGAGCGCGCTGCCGGCGCGTGCCGTGGTCGCCGCCGCGGCGCTGCGCTGGCACAGAGCAGCTCAAATGGCTTTTCTCGCTGTTTTTGAAAGAAGAACGAAAAAAAAAGTGGAAAAATACGTAATCAGGAAATGCTTGATTAAATACCGCTCGCTCACGTCATCCGAAGCGCTGAAACGAATACAGTAAAGAAGCAAATAAAGAAAAAGAAGGGGGAGAATTCCCTGGGAGGCGAAAGGCGTTTGGGGCGGTTTCGGCGGGCGGCCGGGAGCGAGGGCAGCGGCCGAGGGCGTCCCGAGGGGGGGCTTGACCCCTCCCTGGCCATTTAGTACCCAATAACTGAACAAAAAGGGGCTTTCAGGCAGCGCAGCTGACAGCGGCTAATATTACATGGCAAAAATGTATTTTTAAACCAGCTGCAAACTTCAAAAGCCTCACGTGAAATATTTTATTTCCTACTTTAAGTAAGCTTTGAGCACACGACACGCTGTGGCTGGGGCCGGTCGAGGACGTGTTTGCTGAAACGTTCCTTCGCAGGGAGAAGGTGTCTGAATAAAGGCAGTTTTCTCAAGAGACCGTATCGCGCTCGGCACGTAAGAAATCTCATGGGAAAGCATTCTGAAAGAAAAAAGTGCGTTCAAAGCTTTCGTTGGCTATTTTAAATAGTTTGACTTTTTTAACGTTTTCGTTTTATGTTCCCGTTATCTTAACGGTATGACATGTTGCCACGCACCACATCAGAACAGGATAAAGTAAAATGCTGAAATATTTTGTTATTTTCATCCTGCTTATTAATCAATAAGGAAATTTGCAATTGAAGTATCAATTGAAACATGTTACCCTCTCAAGAAGAAAGTACTTTGCGCGATTGTAGAGCGATTCAAAAGCCAGGTTTATGACTTTATTTGAGAAGCCACAACCGATCGCACCAGCTTTCAGAGTCTTATTCGCTCTTCGCAAAATGCCAAACCCTCCCAAAGACGCATCGTTGAGTTTGCAGATTCACAGACAGGGAGGAACGGCTAACGCAGCCAGTGCTGACGCACGCTCCGCTCCCGAGATCGATAATCCGGGACGAACGATACATATATCGGCTCGGAGAATTTAAAACATCTGAGATGAAATGTCGAAGAAAACGATCAGAGAAGCCCCAGAATAGGAATAGACGGGGAAATCCCGTTTCCTGAGAAACTTTAAACACATTCGTGTATTTTTTTCCAGCCGGGAGCAAGTGTCAAAGCATCCTCCTTTCTCACGAAGCGTAAACGGAGGGTTTGGGCTAGTTCTGGCTACGACCTTCGGTGACAGATACAGTCTGTTAAAAGGGGGAAAAAAAAAAGCCGTTGTACTTAAATATTCATACCTCGGCTTGCAGACTGACATGTGTAGCGGTTCGGAGGAAAACATTCCTCAGGGCTTCAGCCGCCCGACTTTAGCTTTTGCAGGAATTACTCATTGAATAATAAATTTCTATGAATTATTTACAGAGTTTTCGTGTAATACACCGGAAGACAATTCCCACCTTGATGTGCATTTTTAAGCACGCAACTTTACCACGACTTCCGAAGGCGATCCTGCCCTTCGCCCCTCGCGCGGCTGCCGCCGAAGAGTGCTGACATCTTCCTTTCGCGCCTCGCCGAGGTCACGGGTTGAAATCCCGGCGGAGACCAGGTGTGGGCTTCCTTCACCATCTGTGAATCCAGGATGAAATATTCCTGCCGCGCCGGTAAATCGCAGCTGCCTGGTGCGCAGGCTGCGTGCCTGCGCCCTGCTGAGCCTGGGGATGCGCCGGGAGGCAGCGAGGGCGACGGGGGAGCACGGGCAGGCGCGCCTTCGCCCTTCTCCTGGTAGGCACGTGCCTAGAAGTGGCGCCTCTCCTCAATAAAGCCCAGCGATAAAGCACGATAATTTCCTGCAAGCGCTGCGAAAGCACGAGGACGCTGCGGGTCGCCACCTTACCCCACAGCGCACCCCGTCACCAGCTTGGACCGGGGTGCCGGCCGGCGGGCTGCCCTCGTGGCCCGCCTCCGCGCGGCGGCACCAAGCAGAGCCGCGTCGGGCCGCAAGCACCGAACGCTGATGGGAGGGAAATTAATTGAATTTTACTCCTCGACAAATGCTCCGGAATCGCACCGGGGGGATGGAGTCAGGCAATTAATTATGAGTTTTGGTGGGGTTGTGAGCGGATGCAACTCCCTTTGCGAGGAGCTCGGGCTGGAGCTGGACGGGCATCTCCCTTACGTACTCGCAAATAACACGCAGAGGGATTATTTTTTTTCCAAATGTGTGCAATATCGTGTTGTCCTAATTTAGGAGCTTTTGTATCTCCTCATAAAGAGCCCTAGAACAAGAGGATTAAGGGAAGACTCTTTGAAAATCAGAGCCCATGTTATTGCTTCTTGATGGACTAACAATTCAGATCTAATTGATCACGGCATTAATTATACATAATCTCTATGTACTCGGGTAGCCTTGTGGGATATTTCTAATCAAATTAAAACTAATTCAAAGCAATCTGACATTACAGAATGTTTTGTCTCTATTTTAGGACAGGGAGTCGGGGGATATGAAATGCATATTACATCTTGATCTGAGTGCACGCACTGTAAAAAGGCCTCTAATATAATGACTTCCACGCAGCAGTGATTATGAGTACGGTAGTCGCGTGGCTCACAGAAATGATTTTTTTTAAAAAAAAATAATAATAAAATAAATTAAAGCGGCAACATGGAAAAGCTGCGAAGTCAAAACGTCAGCGTGAGTAGGTGAGTTGACGCTTAGAGCGGGAGCCGGGGAGGACAGCGGGCGGCTCGCCTGCCCTGGCCAGCACGCGGCACGCCTCCAGGTAGCGAAGCGTCGAGGGGAAAAGGGTTTTCTGAGCAGGGGTAGGCTGTTTAATCAGAGCCCTAATAATATATATACATTTGCGGATTAGAGGGCTTTTCATCATTTTTAACTGAAAGCACGGGTAGATATGTTTTGATTTCTTTTTATGAAAACACTCTGAGGAGTTAGGAGGATGTATTTAAGTTAAAAATAGTGGTTTTAATTGAAAGTAAAAAGGCAGCGCGCTTACCTCACAGCTTGAATGGAGCCCATCCAAAAACACACAGCAAGAAAAAAGGAGCGGGGATGCGATGCTCATCTGGTGTAAATCAGCGCGGCTTTATGGGCTTCATCCCGCCGCGGGTCTGGCCCCACTTACCGCCTTCCCCCGCTCCCGGCGGGACCGGCCCGGGGCCCCCGGCAGGAGGAGGGCGGCGGAGCCCGGTGGGGTGCTGGGTGCCGGGGGGACGCCGGGGTGCCGGGGGCTGCCGGGGGCTCCTCGCCCAGGTGCTGCCGCTCGCGGCTCCCCTTTGACCCAAACCTGTTAAAATCTTTGAAGGTTTCACGTTAGCAGCTCTCTGTATGTTTAGAATAACAGAACACGTTGGAAACTTCAATAAAAAGTGGTTTATTGATTCTAATTAAATCTTTTTTTTTAAAAGGTATAGCAGACACCGATCCTAGTTAACTTTAATTTAGGACTGACATTTACATGCTGCCTAAGAAGTGGGAATTCAGAGTGGACAATTCATTTTAATTTTGGTGAAAAATATCATTTAAATGCCAGAAAACTGCATATTTAACATTTGCAGTAATTAAGTGGCTTTAATTTAATAATAAATCTCTCTTGTCTCTATCTATTTACACTCATTCCTCTGTCTTGGCCTGGCACATTCTGTAGTGATTGAACTACTACTAATTACTTCTTTTCAAGTGTAAATATGTTTTAATACTTTTTTCTAGCCAGGTAGCACGTTTACTATTTAGCTGATAATAACTTTCCGTAATGAAATCCTTAATTTGGGGGCTCTTTTCGTACGACAAGTTTTTTTTGCGTCTATCCCGCAGCAGAAACAAGTCTAGACTAACCAGCCTGCATCTGGTCCGGGCGTAAATTCCTCCAAACCACCATCTGGAACGGTTTTCATATAAACACAAAGAAAATTCTACAATACCGCCCTCCCCCCCCTCCTCCGCCCTTAGACATCCTCGAACTGTTGTTAAAAAATTCACTTTTTCTGTTTTCCTCCCCGGTAACCCTTTGTTTTACAGGGCACAACATGCAAATGCAGAGCCTCCATTTTAAATGTTCTCATCAAAGATGGGCATCCAAGCATTTTCTCAGCGCTCTGCGTCAAGACTTGGCGAATCGTACCACGTTTCCCCTCTGACCCTTTCCTGGTTTCTCCTCTATTTTCTACCCAAAGTGCAGACGGAGAGAAACGTGGTTTCCCTCCGCAACTTTTCCCTCGGTGCGCACGCCCCGTAGGGGCTTACGCTGCACGAGGAGCTAAACCTTTACAATTTGATCTGGATTTCATGCAGAAATGTTAAAAAAATCCCCATCTTTCCCATCTTCCGGTGCAAAAAGGAGCGGACGTGTGAAAAAGTTGAAAATATTTCTGAGCCACGGCGGGACTCCAGGTAAAAGTGAGCAAATCTGGGGAGAAACTACAGGGGAAGGGGAAACCCAGCAGCCGAGGTTGCTTGTGCTCGCTGGCAGCCCCCGCCTCGCTTTAGTGCCCACCGCCGTCCCGTGCCAAACCCGCCTGCGTGGACCAAGCCTTCTCCCTGGTGCGGGCCGGCGCGAGCCCCTTGCAGCCGGTCCTCGCGAGAGCCCGAGCGCTCAACCCTCCGGCCCACCCCGACCGGCCGTCGCCCTTGAGCCAGCCCTTCTCTCGTCCTTACGAAACGCACCGGTAGCAAGCTCCCGAGGTTCCGTACTCTGCAAGATACCCTTCACCTTGGGTCGCTTTGCTCGCTTGCATCCATACATCTTGAAGCGCTTTGATGTCCAACTCCAAGCTGCCGCTGTCGCCTCTTTGCTGACTGCTGAGGATTCTGCTCCATATGTTATCGCTAGAAGTGTACATGTGTCAACCCCCTTTTTGAGCAGAGTTAGCTTAATGATACCTATTATTTAGGAACTGTAAATCAGTTTAATATTCTAATTAAGCCATTCGGTACCTTCAGACATACGGTGTACTGGAGTCCTCGTGACCATATGGATACGCGGTGGGAAACGCGCGCCTCGGCACTCTGGGATTTAGCCATATGACTCCCATTAATAAATAGGAGGTATGGAAAAGCACCCACGCTCCCCAGCCTGACACCCTGCAGACCCAGCGGCACTGGGCAGAGGACTGAGGGCTTCGGGCACCTGACATGGCTGAGCATCAGAGGCAAAGGCCACCATAAAATGCTGGGGTCTGGTCCCGGGAAACCATCCTGCCCCCCATCCCGCACCCCGTCCGCTGGGCGGGAGGCAGGGGTGCACTGGGGGACCCCCCAGCCCGCACCCCGTCCCCTGGGCGGGAGGCAGGGGTGCACTGGGGGACCCCCCAGCCCGCACCCCGTCCCCTGGGCGGGAGGCAGGGGTGCACTGGGGGACCCCCCAGCCCGCACCCCGTCCCCTGGGCGGGAGGCAGGGGTGCACTGGGGGACCCCCCAGCCCGCACCCCGTCCCCTGGGCGGGAGGCAGGGGTGCACTGGGGGACCCCCCAGCCCGCACCCCGTCCCCTGGGCGGGAGGCAGGGGTGCACTGGGGGACCCCCCAGCCCGCACCCCGTCCCCTGGGCGGGAGGCAGGGGTGCACTGGGGGACCCCCCAGCCCGCACCCCGTCCCCTGGGCGGGAGGCAGGGGTGCACTGGGGGACCCCCCAGCCCGCACCCCGTCCCCTGGGCGGGAGGCAGGGGGGCACTGGGGGAAGCGGGGACCCCCCACCCACCCTGGGCGGCTGCCGCAGGGACCCCGCACTGCTGTGTGTCCTTCTGTCTGGCCCGCCGACAGCGATCTGTGGCGGCAGAGAGGCCGAGCGTCGGGTTCAGCCGGGTGCGTACCTCAGCCCGACGGATCCGTTGCAGGCAGGAGGCTCTGTTAAATGGCTCCCATGATTTACAATTTTGCAATTAGTCCTAATTAATACTTCAAACGAGGTCGTGTCCAGGGTCCAGCAGGAAGGTTGTGATCGCAGGACGCTGCCCATGCAGCCGAGCGTTGGCTTGCCCACAGCCAAGGCTTGCCAGGAACAGAAACACCAACCATCTTTTGCTGCATCTGACCGAGAGAATTTCGGTGATTTTTCTTTATTTATCTTTTTTTGAGAAGGGGAGCGGGATGGGGTGGCTTTGCTCCCCAGCATCTGGGTCCCTTCTCCCGCGGGGCCGCAGCATCCCCTGGGCAGGAGGGTCCCACCTCACCTTGCACCCTTGCCGAGCTGCGGCTCCATGCGCTGCCGAGGTGCCCGTTCTAAAATACAACCCCGAATCAAGAGCTGGGTGGGGAGGAGGGCGGCTGCCTCCTCTGCAGCGCCGGAGGCAGCCCACCACCAGCGCTACCACGCGCGGAGAAAGCTGCCCAGACCGCTCCCCTTTACCACAGGATGCAACCCCTCGCAGGTCGCCGAGGCTGGACTCAGTCAGAGGGACCCTGGGCTTCACAACAGATGTTTCGAAATGGTTGGATTTATTTTTTATGAAGGTTTTACAAGAATCAATTCCAGTTTATAAGGCTTTTTTTTTTCTTTCTTTCTTTTTTCCTGAGGACAGAAGAGGATTTGGAGAGTGCTTTCTTCTCTTCTGGTTGAAGTTTTACTTATTGCTTTTAAAACTCCACGATTTTATGTGAGCTGCAGCCTTTACAGACAGAGCCACTATCGCATTTCACAAATCACTAGTCCTCGTACCACGTGAAATACCGGAGCTGCGAAGCTGTGAGCTGATAGATTTACTGGGCACAAGATGCAGAAGGAGAAATTAGCTCCATGCGCGGCAGTAAACATTTTCTTAATTTATTTTTAGGGAAAAAAGGGGCTGCTGGCGGACCCGATCTCTCTGCGGGGAGGGGGCGACCAGGGGTTCCAGCCCTGCCACCCTGCATCCCGGGCAGAGACGGGGCTAGCAAGGCCGCCGAAATCCCCAGTCCCTGGGGACGTGCGTGCACCTCCTGCCAAAAAAATCTCAGAGAGAGCCTTCAGGCTGGGAAGCTGGGTCAGGTTTATCACTCAGTAATATATAATTCAGAGCTGGAACTGGGAAAAAGGGCTGCAGCCGAAGTGATCCCTTTCAACAGCAGGAATGGCGGAGCCAGGGCCGGGGAGAGCCCTCCCTGCCCTTGCAGCTGCCTGGCACTGCCAACCAAAAAATCCCATTTTCAGCTGCTTCTAGCTCTGCCATCTTTCCTACTGTGTGGCAGCTCCAGGTGACCTTTGCGTTTGGGGGCTGTTTTTCCCCCACGAAAGAAAATTCAGCCATTTCTGAGAATGCAGCTGCGGCAAAATACATTCCCTCCCGTTTTGAAATATTATGTCAGGCTTTCCTTTTAGGATACTGCAGTACCCCACGGCTTGTATTCACGTACAGCATTTTGCACGGCGTCTCTGCTCTACTAGCACATGTATATATTTATAGAGAGAGAAAGTAAATACCATTTACAAGCAAAGGTCTCAGCCGAGATATTTGTTGAGCAATCTTCCTAAGGTGACTAGAAATTGATTTTTCGAGTCATGTCAGAGTCTGTTGACAGAACAAGATAAAAGGACAAAATATTTATTACGAAAACATGCCGGAATTGAAGCAAAGCCCTGCCTCCCGCTGCCAGCCAGCAGCCCCTGCCTCCCTAAGAGTTTTTAACAGGACAAAGGCAGAGCGAGCACCAAGACACGATGCTCAGGCTGGGCGGCTCGGGTGGGAACCGGGACCGAGAGCCCAGCCCCGGGCCACGGCCCTGCGCGGGGAGCGCTCCCCACAAAGCACCCCTGGGCTCCCCAAAAAGCACCCCTGGGCTCCCCACAAAGCACCCCTGGGCTCCCCAAAAAGCACCCCTGGGCTCCCCCCACCTACCGCGCCCCCCGGCAGGCCGCGAGATGGGATCTTCCCTGTTAGTTTTCAACCCTTGATCAAGTTTCCAGGCATTTTGTATTACACTTGATTTAGCTTTGCTAGACTAAGCACATTATTAATTGGTTCTCTTTTTATTTACAATACTATTGCTTGAAATATATACTACAGTCGGTAATTGAATTTTTGGAATACAGTAATTAAAAAAGTCAAAAGAGCAATAAACAGAAGCGTTAGTAAATAATTGCATCTGAGAATGAGCATAAATCATCCAGATTAAATGATTTTATATCATATTTGAACTCTTTAATTTTAATTTATGGTTTCCACACAATTTACAACCACTGCTGACTTTGTTTTCTTCTGCCTGCCTTGTAGCCTTAGCGTTGATAGAAAGCTTTTCAAGAATTCTTAGATATTTTTCATCCCGTTTTCCCAGGTTCTTTTTTTTCGCGCTCCGCAGGGGTGAGCTGTACTCCGGCACCGGGCTCAGCACAGGAGAAGCAATCGGAGATTGCCGCTGGCGTAGGGCTCGCCAGTGCAGCGGCAGCGAGGGTTTGGAGACGGGGCTGGGGCGCAGGCAGAGGTGCTGCAGCGTGGGCAGGGCGAGCTCGGGGGCTGCTAAGACCCAGGACCCCTCGCCTTGCGTGGGCAAAGCCCCCGCTCACCTCCAAGGGTGGCCCCGAGGCCTCCCAGCCCGGCTGAGCTGCGGTGCTCCTCCTGCAGCCCTTGTCACCGGCCCCTTCGCCTCCGGGCACGCGGCTCCCCAAGCGTGGTGGGGTGGCCGGGAGCACGAGGGGGCTCGGGGTGGCTCTGAGCGTGGGTGGGTGCAGGCATGTGCATGCTCAAATGGGTGCCTGCAGGCATGTGCATGCTCGTATGGGTGCATGAAGGCATGTGCGGGTGCGTGCAGGCATGTGCATGCTCGTGTGGGTGCATGAAGGCATGTGCATGCTCGTGTGGGTGCCTGCAGGCACGTGCATGCTCGTGTGGGTGCCTGCAGGCATGTGCTCCCGCAGCTGGCACGTGGAGGCTTCCCCACACACAGCACCGAGGTGCTGGCCACCACCCCGGGGTGTCCTGGCCACGAGGGTGGCTGCCACCCCAGCGATGTAAGGTGCCACCCTCCCGCCAGCTGAGGGATGTATTTCCAGGTCAGACGTGGGGAATGGGACTTTCCTAGCAGCATCAAGGTTTAATTACACAGACAGCGATGCTCGTGAGCAGTTCATCTCATCTGCACTGAGTGTGCCAGAAGCCGCTGCAGCCCCTCGGGGTGGCGGTGATGCCCTGTGCCCTCGCTGACCCCCAGGGCGAGGGGCACCCAGCAGGCTGATTTTCCAGCCGCCGGGGCAGGTGCTGCAGCTCAGACACTGTCTGAAATGGGAGCAGGGATTATTCCTGCCCGCCGGTGTGATTAACTCCCTGCCGGCCTGTGCAGGGCATCAACCGACTAAGAATTTTGGCTTTAAGACCTGTAATGAGCCGGGTCCCAGACAGCTCAGCGTCTGGATCCGCAGGGCCAAGGGGACGACGCGGAGCTGGCGGGGCAGGATTAACGCAGCGCTCCCGCGCCTCGAGAGCCGCAGAAGGTCTCCCTGTGCCTGGGTGCCGGGTGCTGCTCACCGAAGGGCACGTTGCCTCTCCGAGGGCGCGTGGCGCGCCGTGCCGGGGGAAGTTCGGCTTTCCCTGGGTTGCGAAGCCGGGGGTTCGGCGTGGGGATCTTCGCTCGTCGGGAGGGGAAGGGGCAGATTTAGCCATGGCGGGGTGGGTTTAAAAACAAGGATTTCCAGCCGGGCCATCGAATAGGAAACTGCGCCGTTTGCAGAGAGAGGCAGGGCAGCAGGCGGGCAGGGGCCGCCCTCTCGCAGGGCACAATGGGGTGGAGTTTATAAAATACTTATCAAATATTTAATCGGCATTTTCTCTTTGCAATGATACGTTGTCCAGCTTTTACGGCCTTCATTTCATTTAAAACTCCTGCGAGTGAAAGGACTACCAGGAAAGGACCACTGCTTAGCATAGTATTAGAAGGAAATTCAGGGGCCGCTGACGCTACTTCTGTTTGAAATTTGTTTACTTTTTTTCGGTGAGCTGAACTTTCTTCATTGTCACTTTTGAAATGTGCCATCTTTCTGGATTACACTTGATAAGCACTTGCTGAGGATATAAGCTATCAGTTTTGGAGTTTTGATCTCCCAGAATTCAATTTTTTCTGGCTTAAGATCAAAAGATGACAAATATCTTGAAAGACGACAGAAGCTTTATTGTTGCTATTTGAGGATATCAGCATGTCAAAAGTAGAGACGGGTTGTAAACTCTCCTGTTATTTGGGACAAGTATTTCCAACCTACACGTTAACTTTGGCTTGATAATTTTACACGTCTTTATTGGGAATAAAAGATATTCTGTCGTGCTGCTGATGCCGTCCACTCGCTGAAAGCTGACAGTCGGCGCGGTTACTCTTCCTGAGGCATTTGAAAATGTCACTGGGGAAGTGCTGCTGCCAGAGGCACATTATAACTGGCACTGGGAGGAATCGGCGTATCTCAAAGCATCTCTTGGGAGAAAGAAAAAAAAAAAAAAAAAGAAGAAATAAGAGCCTTGTAATGCCGGCATCCACAAAAGCCTTCCACAGGCAGTGAAGGAAGCAGGCAAATTATCTGAAAATGCTGAATGCGATGGGAGGGTAACAATGAACATACGCTTTGTGCTTACGTGGGCAGCGAGCCTTCCCCAGGGGCATGGTCTCGAGCATCTTCCCCCTCTGAGCAGCACGACTTGACCTTGCTGGACCCTCAGCACATGGGGTCCGGGATACCTGGGGGCTGTGCGATGGTGTGCGGGAGGGGGCTGAAGGGGTGCTGGGCAGGGAGGCTGTACAGGGTGCTGGGTGGGATGGTGTCGAGGAGGCTGCCTGGGGAGGCTGTCTGGGGATGGGTGTTGTACGGGACGCTGAGTGGGGATGGTGTACGGGATGATGAGCGGGGATGGTGTACGGGACACCGAGAGGGGATGGTATAGGGGACGCCGAGCGGGGATGGTGTACGGGACGCTGAGCGGGGATGGTGCACGGGATGATGAGCGGGGATGGTGTACGGGATGCTGAGCGGGGATGGTGCACGGGATGCTGAGCGGGGATGGTGCACGGGACGCTGAGCGGGGATGGTGTACGGGATGATGAGCAGGTTGCTGGGCGTGCGGAGGCATGATTGGGGTGGCAGGGGTGGCCTTGGCGTGGCCGCAAACTCCCTGGCATTTTCCTCTTTTTCCCCTTTCTCGGTGGTTTTACGGCACCCAGCAGCAGGGAGGGTGCCACGTGCCGGGACGCCT
>VZTV01106444.1:2008-19318 GCA_013400875.1 Anhinga rufa | reverse complement strand
AGTCAAGGACTTTTTCAGCTCCCCATGCTGTGCCGGGGGCACGGGAAGCTGGGAGGGGACACAGCCGGGACAGCTGACCCCAACTGACCCAAGGGATATCCCACACCATATGATGTCATGCTCAGCATGTAAAGCTGGGGGAAGAAGAAGGAAGCGGGGGACATTGGGAGTGATGGCGTTTGTCTTCCCAAGTCACCGTTACGCGTGATGGAGCCCTGCTTTCCTGGAGATGGCTGAACACCTGCCTGCCCATGGGAAGCAGTGAATGAATTCCTTGTTTTGCTTTGCTTGCGTGCGCGGCTCTTTCTTTCCCTATTAAACTGTCTTTATCTCAACCCATGAGATTCCTCACTTTTACTCTTCCAATTCTCTCCCCCATCGCACCAGGGGGGAGTGAGCGAGCGGCTGCATGGTGCTTGGTTGCTGACTGGGGCTAAACCACGACAACAAGGTATGAATATCCTCTGCTCCTCGAGATCACCTCCTAAAGTCAGTCTGTTCAATAATTTGGATAATCTAAACAACTGTGTTCCAGCCATTTCAACATGCCCTCCTCTGGGGTGCTGTTGTGACAGCACTTGGAGCAACGCCAACTAGTTTTGAATAATTGTCAAAAGTGCTATTTCCTAAATTGTCAGCTAAATCCTACTTTCAAGTGTAAAAACACGCACAGAAATACACATACCTCTAAGAATTCTACCACTCTTTTCTATTTTGGGTTTAGAACTACAAATGCCAGACATAGCCTAGAAACAGGAAACAAGGTTCAGCAGGAAATTGCTTTTCTTGAATTTTTACAATGGTTCCATGGAAGTTTAAAATATTTTCTTTGAAAACCACACAAAACCACAAGAAACATCTCCTGTCTTGCAGGAGAAGGGCAAAATATCTAACAAATACTACACTGATAACTTGAGCGCACTTTGCAGTTCCCTGGTTGGGGGCTGAGGCTTCCCTCTGTGACTTACTTATCCTGCTGAACTGATGTGTTTCCCTGAGAAACAGTAAGACGACTAAAAACATTCATTTCATTACGGGGCCGGCTTGGTGGGGAAGTAGGAGGTGACAGACTAGCCTCTGGGGCTCCAGAATCTGAGCTACAAGAAAAAAAGAACATCTTCTTTAACAGGTTATGAATGGTTAGAGAAGTTAAATGCAACATGCCTCAAAAGTTAGATGCTCTTTTCTTAAGCGAATAAATAAAATTATAATGCTAGCTACAGATATTTCCCAGAGAAGGCAACAAACTTAAGACTACAAATTGCTGCAGAGTGCAAGGTGATACAATATTCAAAGTTTATGTGCTAACAGTGAAAGCTCCAGGCAGAACACACATACGTAAAATGCAGAAATTCTTATAAAACTGCAGTTTCTTAGAGAAATCGATGACTTCTATTAAAAAAAAAAAAGTTGTTTGCAAATGCTCCAAAGGACATTTTCTCATGGCTCTGCTCCTGAGTTATTTTGTACAGAAAAATACTCTGGAAAGAAAAGAACACCACAGAGAATTTGAGCAGTGAATAATTTCACTGCCAACAATAAAAACTGTCCTAGAATTAAAGAAATATAAAAATACTGATTTATATTTCAAGAAAATATACTCAAGGTTTAAATTATATTAGAGAAAATAAATTTTAAATAATCTTACAGTTTTTGCTCTTTTGCTTTTGTCTTTTCCATTGTTTTCTCATAGGCTTTTCTCTTTGCTAAAGGCGAAGGCTCAGGTATCTTCTTCTCTGACAGAGATGGCTGTCTGGAACTAAAGTGAGAGGAATCATGATCTTACTTTGAGGCTCTTTACAAACTTGCTTTTTTTACATTAGCTGTTATTCTCCCACTCAGATTTCAAATTTCAGAATGTGCTTAATCTATGATTGTTTCTCTTGAATCTACAGACTCTAAATTTGTTCTCACATTTTAATATAAAGATATACCAAGTTTATTAACTTTCACAGTTCATCAACATATAAAGAACCAGATCCTGAATATGCAAAGAAGATCTACTGATTCAATAATAAAAGAGACTGACTAAAAGAAATACAGTGGAGTATGCATCTCAAATTAAGACCACTGAGAAGGTGGAAGGTCTAAGATCTAAAATTTCAGATTCCACAACTTTCATCTACAACAGATCACTTACAGACATGCACATTGAAGAACAGAGAAGTCATGATGACTCTTACATATGAATTAAACTTTGCATTAACATATTCATGTTTCAATATCAAATTCAAAATTAGGAAGTGAGAAAAAGTATTTCCCATTGACAGTCTGACTATTATAAGATCGCTTCTCTTTGTCCTCCCTTCCCTTCCTTGCTTTCCATCCCTCCTGTCTCTCTCTAGTTCTTTCTCCAAAATAATTCCGGTTCACAAGTCACCGTGGTCTTTCTCTCAACCTTTTACTCCCCATTATAAATAACAAAATGATCAAGAGTACAAGCTGATATCCAAATGTCATCATTTTGCCACAGTCAGATAAAAGAAGAGGGGAATCTGGATGGTCTCTACTCTTCTGAACTCCCATTTCTCACTAGCTGGGCAATCCGAAAAGCAATATTTGCTTTGGTTTATCCTTTTTTGTGTGTTTAGAAGTTGTTTCTATGAATATAAGGACCAGAAACCCTCATTAAAGAGAGAAAGCAGATCTGAAAGTGCTTTTGTGCCACACAGCTTTACTAAGCAGACAAAGTTCAGCTGGCAGGCCACCTGCCTGACATGGTTACGACCATCTGGCCTTAGTGCTCTACAGGCTCTGGATCTACATAGCTGCAACTTCTCTGCATGAGAAAAGCTGTACCAGTTTCCCATGAGAGGAAGTCTGTGCTATGTAAAATCCTCCTGGGTACTGGCATGCAGAATAACATGATGTAACAAGGACAGCACAACCAAGAACTTGACTCAGGTAGCTGAGGACTGTCTCAAGTGATCACATGCACATTGAACACAAGCCCTAACTGGAAGATGAAGGTCCTACCTGTAGGACCTAGTACCGAGAGCTGCATGTAGACCCTAGAGCTCCCCCACTAGGGTCTTCAAGAGACAGGAAAAGGAGGAAAGGTGATAACCTGTCTGGTTTTATACAAAAGCCTAGTAATTGAAGTCCACAAAAAGAAGGGGAGCAGGTGGGTTCAGTTCCCTCCTCAAGGCCAGAGCACCCATTTCTCTGCAGGGCTCTGTTACCTCTAGGCATACTCTGCAAAGGACATAAAAAGAGGTAGAACAGGACACACTCCCTCCCTCTTTTTATCCTGGACCAGTATGCATCTAGGAATGCATGAGTCCTGGGGTCATAAGGCAAATGCTATGATCAGCCTAATAACTAGATCCTTCAGCAAGGATGACAAACTTAGGCCATGGTTGCCTATGTCTACTATGTGGTTTATTTAACCTGGTAGCTGCAACAGAAACTGGAACCCAAGCTCCTCTGCCTCACACCAGCGTCCTGCACACTCAGACATGGAGCCAGCTCTCTCTTGCTTACTCTCTACCTGCCTCTTGAGTCTTCCATCTCTGACTCCACAGTGGCACATCCTCAGAAGAAGGTGTAAAGAGCATGATCATATTATGAATTCTTTTTGAAAGGCTGGAAATGCAGGTATTACAAAAATGCAGCAGTCTTGCGGGAATTAACTTCCTAAGCATAGATGTAAAAAGCAGCTGCATGATGTCAATTACCTGAATGAAAAAGAGCAGGACATACACCTAATTGCAGGTTTCCAGTGCCCTTTTAGATTTCTCAGGATATAGAGCAGGCACAAGACCTACAGGAGACCACTCTACTCTGAACAGGCTGCTGTAGATTAGTTGAGTATATCAAAGAACAGCAGCACTAGCCATCTTTATGTACAGAATTCCATGCAACTAACTGTTGCCCACATGCATTTAGGTGCCTATCTGAATCGCCACAGATCTGAGAAAACCAAGGGTTTTCCTGAGTGCAGCAGTTTGTACATATGCAGACACCTAGATTTACACTTAAGCATATAGTTACATTTCTGTCACTTCAGGAATGCATACTTTGGATCACTATTACTGCTTCTACCTCCCTGAATGCCACTTAAGTAAGTGGCACAAGGGAGACAGAGTTTATTGCAGATAAGACCATAATCTGCTCCAGAAGAATGTATTTTATTACAACAGCTGGGATGGCACTGCAGGTCCATATAGGAAGGCCAGATGGCTCACAAAGCCTTTCTTCAACAATGACCAGTGATCAGCAAAAATAGCAATAAAGTATACTGAGTTCTAGTTTTGAAAAAGTGATTCAATTGCAGTGAGGAAGCCACTGCAGACTGATTGTGGGAATTTTTGATCACTTATATGGTAAAAAATGGTCAATAATAAACCAAAATATATGTGACGCCTACTGCTGATTGAATTTATTTACTGACACCGAGTAACTCTCTAATGCTCTCAGAATGCAGTTTTTGGAAAATCCTGTTTTGCCTCGTTGCTGGCTCACTTTCACAAATGGATACATTCTAGAAGATGGAGTGAGGCAAAAGTTGGTATTACCTGAGTCTTGGATGCCAGGTCATAACACTTGATGGTTTAAATCTTGAAGCTTCAAAAGTCTCTAGTGATCTCACACTAACTGCTGAAACAACTGGGTTTTTTCACCTATCCTCACCCCCAAAAGCATTCTGTCCAAGCAGATTCTACTTGTAAAATGCACTGAAGCCATGAGCATGGGTTAATAATTGCTGTCAGCAGTGTTTTACTGTTCGTGATTGCCACCTCAAGCAGATGCTAGAAATACATAGTAAAAATAACACAAATTGCAAATGTACATTAGATGGAGACTGCTGTAAAAATATTATGCAAATAGGACAGATGAATAGTGAAAGACTCCTAATTCCAGAATCTGTAACATGAAGATAGCTATGTGACAGTTTTTCCATATCACTGAATGCGGCAAGCACATTCAGTTTACATGTGAGTTTGTGCAATATAGGAGCTAGTGCCTAAAAAGCCAAGAAAAGGGTCTCTAGCAGTGAATGGCTAATAACCAAGAGTGATATTGGTATATATAAAAAGAACAGCAAGAGCAAATGAAAACAGAGTGCATGTGAGAGACCTACTGACCCCAAAGCAAAAAGACAAAAAATAATATTTTTAGTTCTATTTGGTATCACGTAAAACTTTCAATTAGTAAATCTGTTCTGTAGGTAAGTACAACTTGCAAATAGAAAGGATTTTTGAGGATTCATAATATCCAACATATTTCTTTCAACTTTACACTGGCATGCTCTATTATTGTATAGACTTCTTCATTTTAAGCATGGTCCACACAAAAGGACTCACAGAAAGATTTCACCTGATAGTTAGGACCATATACAGATGGTATTACTACATTATATAAAGTTTTTGGGTTGGGTTTTGGGGTGTTTGGGTTTTTTTTATCTCTGCTGTTCTAAGCAGATTCTCACTAGCTCCTGATAACGTGTGTTTCCCATAGCACTAATATAGCAAAGCATCCAAGGTACTACATGGATTTTTCCAACTACTTAGAAACAAGGCTACAATAATTTTACTATGACAAAGCAACTTAGCAGAACTTATATCTTCAGTAAGAAACACGCTACTTAGAACAGTGCATTTATACTTTCTGGAGTGGTGATGGTAGTAAGAAGGAGGAGCTTTGTCAGTATTATTTAGTAAGCTTCAAGTATATCAACCTCCTTTGTAAAGTTAAAATAATAGATTAGAAGAAATTGGCAACATGCATTTTTCAAAAGCAAAGGATAATTAGTACAGCATGGCCAAACTTACATGCTGCCTATCTTAGAAGGTAAGCCTGATGGTGGGGGAATAAACTCTCTGTCCCTAGCAGAAGTATCATTTGTGTCAGCAGCCATCCCACTTTCTTGGGTTTCTGCAACTGATGCAAGAGGGCCAGCCAAAGTAGAGTCTGCAGCACTAGTGTCAGAGACTAAATCGCTGCTGTCTGCATATAGCAATTCCATCTGGGTAGTGGTCCTCCGGCGGGCCTGGAGACAAATAAAAAAGTTGTGACTTAAACATCTCACAGTATGTTTCAAGATTTTAAGCTTACACTACATTTTAAGCTTATCATTAAGGGTAATTAACATCCCCCTCAATCACTTGGCAACTACCTTTGGAAACTAAATCAAGGAGCTCACCTCTACTCTTTGGCAATGATTTCAGAGGAGGAAAGTTAAATTCAATGGCATGAAACACTGATTTGACAACTGGTTTCCAAGGATATCCTTTCAGCCAACTACACGTGCCTGGCAGTACTACAGGAGTACAATATTACTCTCCTAAGGTTTATCCAAATGAAATGTTATAAAGCAAAGTGTAAATTTAAATAGCTACAATAATATTGGCTTGACTTCTTACACCGATGCTGCTTCTGATACACAAACTCTGCTTCCTATTTAACATCACTTCAAAAGTCGTTTAATCCAACGTGAATTAAGATCCACTTAGCATTTCAACAATTTGAAAACAACAGAAAACCTCACAAAGGAGCCAAGCTTTGTGCAACAGTCATTCTTAAAAAACAGACCATACATGTTAGGTGTGATGATGCTGTGAAATTAAGATCTATTCCTCAGGGAAAGAAAGGCCACTGGGGAAGACAAAGGTCCAGTCTGAACAGAGTCATTTCAGTGTGCAGGTTTCCAGTTCCCACCACCATTAATATTAAACTGCAGCCAGCCTAGATAAATTCCTCCAATGCCAACTGTAATTAAAAGCCTGGAAGTCAAACTTCTATTTATTTTATAACCTTCCTTTACATTTATATGACCACAGAAGCAAATCACAAACAATAAGCATGTTCACAGTTCCCACTGGCATTAACATTAAGCTGCAGCCTAACTAATACTAAACTGCAAATCTACTCCAGTTTAGGGTGCTAGTAATGGCAAGAATGTATCTCTTTCTGAAACTGTAAAAATCCAACAACAAAATATTGAAAAAGTATATTTTTATCATTGCTTCTCAGAGAGGATTATCACACAAAAGCATATTACATACATGCATGTCTTCATTAATGTCTCTAGAGCAAAGCAAGAGCATTCTGCAGAAGGTGTCATTAAAGTATGGATTATTATAGAATCATAGAATCATTTAAAAGATGTGTAGATGAATTATCATCATCATCATTGTACAGCCTACCTTGCTTTTGGGTTTCACTTCACCACAAAGCTTCAAAAGATCTGAAGTTAATAAACTAAAAGAAAAATTGCATCACAGTTAGAAACAAAATAGTCATATTTCTGCAGAATGTGTATTTTTATTTTATTCTTTTTTCTGCTGAAATGGCAGGCAAAGTATAATGAAACAATGTCGCAGGTATCTTCTAATGGATCCATGATGCATTACAAAAAGAGGAAATGACAGTATTTTTTTCTAGAATAAGATCCAGTTACCTGTTAACAAAGACTGCTCACCTTCCTTCTGTCCCAGGACTATGCAATGGGGCATCCTCATCAGTACTATCTTCCAAATTTTCTAGAAAATTTCCAAAAGAATAATGTTAGTCTGTCCGTCTACAACAGGACATGCAGGTTTTAAGTGCTATACAAAACAGCTCAGACAACGTTGAATGTAGATGAACAGCATATAGAAGGCAAGGATTTTCAAAAATATCTTGATTATTTTCTAGCCAGTCCCCACTGAATTTTCCTGGTATCTAAACTAATTTTTTCATACAATCTAAATAAATCATACACCTAGGCATACTGTGCAAATGTGGTCCTCTATCTATTGCAGCAGAGCAACAGGAATGACAGAAAACCAGAAATAAATTCCAGAGGGAAATTCAGAAGAAAGAAGATAATGCAAAGGAAATTAACTGCAAGACATGGAAGAGACAGAATTTAAACCAAGGGTGTCTCTCCCTCCTCTTTTTTTTGTCATTTTCTTGTTCTAAGACAGAATCAGCCCAGATATAATGAAAAGAAAATTGTATTTTTAACTAGCTCACAAGCTGAGGCTCAGCTTATATAGAATGGCATCATTTGGGCTGACAAGAAGCAAGCGCTTTATTAGTATATAAGCATTTAGGTTTCAAAACAGGATGATGCCACCATTTAACACTATAGAACTGCTTCAAAAAAGAGATTAATTGTACTGAAGTTAATAGTAAAATGAAGCTGTTCAGTAGAAATGCTGCTGAAGTAAAACGGGTACACAAACCTGTCCACAAAAGACAAAACCAGCATGCATGTCACACTAACACTGTCAAATATCAGATTAACATGTCTGCATGCAAGCAGTGCAAAACATTAAGCTGAGACGACCAGTCCAGGGCACATACACAATAGATCCCAAACTGTTGGGAAACCAAATCCCCTAACTTGCATATTATTCTAATAATATATTTTAAGCATTGTTTAAGGACACAGGTAATATATTCCTGCAAGCAAAGTCCCTGATTTTTGAACATACTAATGAAATTTTAAGGATTAAATAACCTTCTAATGACAATTCACTACATCTCTTCTTTATTATTAGAGACACTTTAAATTTATTTACTTAATTTCTGTCATAAAGCAGATACCATTTATAATGCATAAAACCAATATATTTGGTACCCATATTACAAAAGGTTTGTCTGTATATATGTTTTAAGTGCAAGTTCATGCTTTGGAGGAAGGAAGAAAAGATTATACAGTTTCCAGTGGAATTCTGAGAAGGAATGAAGAAAAGGAAAATGCTGCCTTCTTGTGTATGCTACATCTAAAAATGTTTCCCGAAAAAGTCAAAACCATACTTCAATTTAGCACCAACACCAACAATGCACTTCAGAGGTGCTCAACTGCTGTATTATTTTTAACAATGTAACCTTAACTATCAGAAATACAACAATATTATAAAGCAGGGTCATAGGAACAGCACTCTGAACTTTTTTGTTTCATCCTGGATTTGAGCCCACGTTAAACCTTTTCTATACACGTTATTATTCTAGGTCTTTTGCAGAAGAAGGGATCAGAGTACTGCTCCTCTAGTAAGGCACAAAAGCAGCATCAATAAAGCAAATGCATTTTTTTAAAATATAAGATGCAGATTAGGGTGATGTTACTTAACCCCCTTCTCATAAAAAATTTGTGATCTGCTTTTGCAGGTAACAAAAGTAGAAAGCATGGGATGGCCACAAAAGCTGGGATTTTATTTGCAGGCTCACACTCATGTGACCAGACATGAATTGATATTTTTCTTCAGTTTGTCTGCAATTCAGCACAGGAAGACTGCAGCAAGCCCCCCAGTAGAAACCAGCATACAGAATCAACAAAAAGAAATGAGAGGAGGCAAAAAAGCAAGATTCTGCAAGAAGTCCTGAGCAAGAAAAGATGAAAAGAACAATAAAGTTAGTAAAGGCAGTACTGCTGGCGAGGAGCAGCTGAGATGACTGCTAATAAACCAATGATTATTGAACAGTGGAGAGCTTTTCTGATGACTTGTCTTCATCCTCATGCAGAGGCAACTGGAGAGGACCAGTAAAATGCAGCACACCAGGATGGTTCATCCAGAGGAAAGACATTTGACCAGCCCTCTCAAGATCTGCGCATACATGGCTGTGAGTCACATCCATGAACATCTGGATGTCGTAGGTGGAAAGGAAAAGCAGCTCCTACAATTCTTCAGAAAGAAGTCACTCCAGCAACACTTCAGGACTCAACTTCATGGTCATGTTAACTCTTCACAAGAGCAGATGGGATAGCGAATGGCAGCTGGTTCATCCACACACAAGGCAGGTGTGCGTTCACGCAAAACCTGAGCCTGTGATGTACTCTTCTGTAGACTGAGCCCTTTTCTTACGTCTATGCTTGAATGTAGGTGCACAACTACATTCAGGAATGCCCAGACTTCATCAAGCCAAGTGTATTCAAATGGCTAAGAACTTTTGAAGACATCAGAGCTAAAACTAGGTATTAAGGGAACGGTTCACAAGCACCCTGGAAGCGCAACCCGTCTGCTTGGGATGGGGCTGGCTGGACACTGCCACTGAGCTGTCAGGCAGCCTGGTGAAATTGGTCTCAGGATCTGCTGCCACCCACACTTCCACCACTTCGAATCATCTCAGGTTGCCAGGGAGCCCGTACTGACCAGCTGGCAGTCCCAGCCTCAAAGCCTCACTACAACAGTGTCTGAACTCCCTGCAGCTCAAAAGGTTTAGCCACTAGTGATCTACAAAACAGATTATCAACAGTTTGGATTTCAGTGTGGACTGAGGTTAGTAGAGCATATTCAGCTAAGATACACCCAGAGTGAAGTTTCCTTCCTATAAAGTGTTAGCATAGTCCAGAGTGGCTTAGGCATTTTAAAAGCCTCAGTTCATGCTTGCAAAGTGTTAAGAAGCTTCTTTAATGAGATACACTCTACAAAAATTTTCACAATAGAGCTACTGCTCCAATGCATTTAACAAATGTCTTTTTCACTGCTTCAGATGCTATTAATAAGTAAAAGCCCATCCAGAGCTAAAGAAAATGCAGTACTACCTTCCTGACTGGAGAAGCATTGCTCTCACTCCAACAGGGGTGAACACACACACATGCACACACATTAAGGGTCTGTTTTAGATACACTGTGATATTAATAATCACTGAGGTTCCTGAATAAATACAGGCTGTATGCAGCAAGATGCCCTGACACAGATTTTCAGGTGTCACCTGTCAGGAAGCTGGCAAAGCTCTCACCAGTTTACACCAGACAATCATCTATACACTTTCAGGCAGTCTTGTGCTTCTGAAATGTTTCAGATGCCTATGCAAACTAGCCCAGGACAGCATAATGGGATTAGAAGTAATATAAGACAATACAAAAGGAATTGTTACTGACATCAGAAATATTTTTCCAAGTTTCAAACATAGCCAATTTTATGGCTAGGAGCCAGGGAGGGAAGAAAAGCATAATTTATTTGGAAATCATTTAAAAGCAACAACAGCAAGACTCATCTCCTCAAAATCAGTGAAGTCAGTAACTAAACCCAATTGAAAAAGTGAGATATAATCTGCATTCTGTAAGATATTTACATTATAAAATAAGCTATCTGCAAAAGGATAAAAAAAGTGACCTGCATGTTAAGAATTAATTTTTTTCCGACCGAAAAAGATGAGGAGAATTTGTCACAACTACAGCAGCAGTATATCATGACACAGCTTTATGTAGGCTGAACATACCATAGGTTTGTAAGCAGTAAATCATGATTTTGAAATACAGCTCTGCTTGCTGTGTTCAATTCTTATCTGACAAATCTAATTAACATGAGCGCTATGGGCTGTTTCAGAAAGGAAGAAATGCTCTGTAAGCTACTGATAATGAGTACATTTACAGAACAGTTCATGCAGACTTCACAAACTCACAAATTCTAAGATGCACCAGTTAGTGAACATGAATGAATTAGTATTCATGCAGCTGTACAGTACACAGAAAGCTAAACATACTTACCCAACGGTATGCTATCTAGGTCTGTGTAAATAACAGCAACAAGGAAACAAAAGCAACACTCCAATCAAAACATATCCATTTATAAAAAGAAATAAAACAGAAGTACCCAAATGTATTCTAAATATTTCTTAATGTCATCTCATGAGAAATAGAATAGATGCCGTAACAGACATATGATGCCACTTTCAAAAATCACGAATATATGATGATTTAACAGGATTGCATATTTAGAATTTCACATTCAGAAGTTAAAATCATATCAAATCGTAAACGCATAGTCTTTTGTAAATTAACAAGCAGGTTATTTGAATTTTTAATGTCTCAATAATAAGAAAATCTTCTTTATTTCCTACATGTCACTGCTGACGGGATAGACTTAAAAATGACATACATGCACATCAATTGTGAAATAGAGTTCAAGATGTTAAAATACAGCATCTATTCAAAAAAGAAATAGCCTAGAATGCCCAGTACAGCATGCATGAAAGGCAAACATGACATGCAGCTGATTATTCAGAACACAAGACAACAAAATTACCTTGCAAAGCATGACCCAGCAAAGCATCAAGTTCAGGATTTAACTCAGCTTTTTCTTTTAGCATATGAAACAGCAGCTGGTTTTGAGTAGCACTAGTAATTTCTGTCTGCTTAAGGCGTCCCTCAAGAACTTTAATCTGAGCTTCTTTCTGAGCTGCTTGGAGACCCTAAGAGAGAGAAAGAAAAAGATGACAAATTCTTTATCACAGCTTTTTTGTTACAAAATCAGAATTGCCAAATAACTTTTTAAAAACTACAAACACAAACAAGATGTACATTGTAACCTTCCTCTCACATCCTAAAGACCAGGTGCCAACTAAAGGTTTGGGGGTTCTGGGTTTGTTTTTTTTTCTCCCCCCTTTGAAAGGGACTCATTAAGCATTCATTTAACGTGTGTTCCTCAGATTCTGCCTTGCAAATATGCATCTAGTGGCTAAGTTGGACTTCGCTCCCAAGTACAATTCATAGATTCTTTGCATTTAAGAGTAGCAAGCACCTGAAAAATAAACAACTCAATTTTTCACAAACAGAATCATAGAATCATAGAATGGTTTGGGTTAGAAGGGACCTTTAGAAGTCATCTAGTCCAACCCCCCTGCAGTGAGCAGGGACATCCCCAACTACAGCAGGTTGCTCAGAGCCCCGTCCAACCTGACCTTGAATGTTTCCAGGGATGGGGCATCTACCACCTCTCTGGGCAACCTGTGCCAGTGTCTCACCACCCTCATTGTAGAAAATTTCTTCCTTATATCCAGTCTAAATCTACTCTCCTTTAGTTTAAAACCATTACCCCTTGTCCTGTCACAACAGGCCTTGCTAAAGAGATCATCCCCATCTTTCCTATAGTCCCCCTGTAAGTACTGGAAGGCCACAATAAGGTCTCCCCACAGCCTTCTCTTCTTCAGGCTGAACAACCCCAACTCTCTCAGCCTGTCTTCACAGGAGAGGTGCTCCAGCCCCCGATCATCTTCGTGGCCCTCCTCTGGACCTGCTCCAACAGGTCCATGCCTTTCCTGTGCTGGGGGCTCCAGAGCTGGACGCAGCCCTGCAGGTGGGGTCTCACCAGAGTGGAGTAGAGGGGCAGAACCACCTCCCTCGCCCTGCTGGCCACACTTTTTTTTCATTACCTATGACACTATAACAAACAACAGGAAAAAACCAAACAAACAACAAAACCCAAACAAACAAAAACCCCAAATCACCCAACACCAATGCCAGAACAGTAATCTTTCCTACAGAATCACTCAGTGAATGTTCAGCTTCTGCTGAAAGCTCTCATGACCTATCTTAAGAGAGAATCCATTCTAAGGGAACTTCCCTAGACCCACGATTAGTGGGAATTTTTTAGTTGTAGAAAATGTAGCCAAGGAAGTTTACAGAGAATTGTTTCCAAACAGAAGAAACTGGAGTGAAAAATGAAGGTACAACACATTTTCTCAAAGACTTGTATGATAATAGCGGACTTTAAGTGCTAGTACTTGAGAAAGAAGTGTAGTACTATGGACTTAATCAGATTCTGATTTTATCATGAACTAAAACAACGTATCAATAGACACATTTTGCATGTGGAAACAAACAACAGAAGAGACAGCAGGCATGACCAATTTTGCAAGAAAATGTACCTTCAGTTTTTCTACATGACAATTACTTATCAGAAAGAAGAGAAATGCCTTCACATAATGGAGCTTTTTATCATGATAAGGAGAAATGGTTAACAGAGTAAGTCAGAGGTACTTCCCATATTAACTCTGCTGCATGACTCAGGTATCCATTCAACCCACCCAAAGGCTGAAAAAAGTCAAAAGGCTGGCATTTGCAGAAGCCAATGTGATTGTGGGAATTCTTTTTTTTCTTTCTTTCTTTTTTTTTTTTTTTAAAAAACCAACACAAACTTTTTGTTTACCCGCACAGTGATGAATCAAGAATGCAAAAAAAGAACAGAGAATTGGTCAGTGGAACTGACCCAAAGCCCATTTCAATAGCTTTGAAATCTTTTGTTTCATTCAATGACACTGAGTACGGCCTTCAAACAGAAAAAAAAGCAGCAGCAAGAACATACAATACATGTGTGCACAGGGTTATAAACTGCCAAATACTAATTTTGAAAATACTACACCCCAAGGCTTTCAGAAAAAGCCCATATTGCTCTACTCAAAAGGAGAAGTCTGGCTAAAGTATGCCACACATCAATATGTTTTAAAGGCTCATATTTTTAAGGAAGTGACTGAGCCAGTCTTTTTTAAAAGATCCTGAGCATTATTTAGGAGCTTGCTGAAAAACATAGGAGATTATTTATTCAATTACGAAAAGCTAGTGCTCTTGTAAGAACAACATGAGGTAATTAGGCAAGTAGGCTCTACCAGGGGTTGAAAAACAGGCAATGGATTGAAGGGGACAATGGATCTCAAGGATCTTCACGCTGAGAACCAGCATGACTCAGTAGCATTGACCACCTTTGTTCTGTCTGGCTTACTTTTCACAGGTACAAATTCACATTAGTCAGTCTTTATGTTGGCACAGCTCTGCCCCTGGTACATGGCATAGTCCTGGCACACACATATTTCACTTAATGCATTACCTTATTGATACCCATTGTGAGGAAGTGATCAAGCAAATACCGAGCTTCTGTCAAAGTGCAAGCATTAATCACTGCTGTTACATCCAAGGTCTCTCCTTCTTCCTACACGTGCAAGGACAAAAACAGTCAGATGGTGAAAAATGCATTTTTAAAATTTTGGTTTAAATTAATTACAGAAATCATAGAAAATTGAAACAGTGAGGATGCTGCAGTATCACCCAGTTCATCCCCTTGGTATCTTTAAACCATGTCTGACAGATTTTCTTCCAAACCATCTCCAAAACACCCCACAGTACAGACTCTGCAACCTTCCCAGTCTCTTCCAGTGTTTCAGTTCCTTTCCTATTAGAAAGCTCTTCTCAACCTCCAACTCAGACCCCTTCTTCCTCCAAGCTACACTGTTCACAGTGGATGCAGAAATGACTGCATTTCTTTCCTCTCTGCAGCCTTCATGCATTTGAAGACTTCTCCCCCTAGTCTTCTCCTCATATTTTTTCTCATTATTCTCAGTCAGTATTAAGCACTCTGGTACCCTTAAGAATTATTGAGCCTTTTGTGTTCACTACTTCTTTACTGGTAAAGTCCTGTAACCTTGCACCATACTGTCCAAAATTCAAGAAACCCTGATGTGAGTAAAAAAGTAAAAGCTGTTGGCAATGTAACATGTATCAAAGCACAGATTAGCTCAAGGTGGGAGAGGAAGAATGCAAGCACTGCCATATAAAAATACTGGTAAGCAGTACGGTTCAGATTTCATGCTACCATGTGCCAAGAGACCTAGGAGACTGTATGTGGTGGATTCTTCCGGCTAGATCATGTAAGGTATGACGAGCATTGTAAGAGTTTTCACATTTGGATTTCACTGCTTTCGGTAACACTCAATTTCTACATCAATTTCACTTTACTAAATTACTATTTGAAAAGTCAACCCTAAGCAAGCAACTTGGCCTAAAAAGGCTCTTTAGCTACAGAAAACTACTTATATTACATAATTAAAAATATACTAAAATGCAACATAAAAATATATAAATTCTTAAATACAAAAATACTTAAATATATTTAAAGTATACGAAAACAATACCAGGGAGTGGAAGCATGTCAACAGCTGCAGGAAGATGATACAGGCTGTTAGCCTTCAGTCCCAAGAATTACATTAACTGCTATTGACACTAAAATTCAGATGTGAAAGTTCAGTTGTATAAACACTCTTCATTTCAGACTTTACCCAAGTTTTCATCAATTTTCACTTCCTGCTTCAATAATTATACAGATAAAACATTCATTTCTAAATGAGAATATTCTCAAGGTTAACACAATTGGTTTTTCTTTTCTTCATTTTACCATTTTTGCATTAGTATTTGACCTACCTTTGCTTCTTCCATTTGCATAATGTTTGCTTGGCAGTCAGAAATGCTGTCATTAATGTAGTCTATATTCGCAGTTAGTGATTCCATCTCTTCATTTATGTTTTGGACATTTCTATCTGCTTCACTGCCACCCCCATCCTTGATGAGCTTCTCTCTTTTCTTTGAAAGCTTTTCTCTTCTTTTTGTAAGTTCTTCACGTTGCTATTTTCCCCAAAGACATAATATTACATAAAAAGGAATTAGTAAACACTAAGGGCATTTAAAGCACCTTTTTGTTTTGTTTTCCTTGTTATACTTTAACTAACATATCATGATTTCTACAGGAAGTTATACAGGTGAATATATTAATATATTTGCACATGATTCCATTAATGTGTTTTTTATTTCTTACTAAGCACAGCAATCCCATGGCCCAAATGCTTACTGGAGTTGCTTAGAGCTTCTTCATTGACTGCAATGGATTCCAATCAGTTTGCCTGTGCCACCTTCACAGCAATTCATTTACAGCAAACATAAATGCACTGCTATTTGATATGGCGATACAACCAACAGTGTTTAGTAGATTACTCACCGAAAGTAACCTGTTCATATCTGCCTCCATATTGGAAATGGTCATCTTCTGCATAACAATATCAGTCACTCTGCGTTCAAGTAACTGCCACTTCATCCTGGCTGCCTTTGAGGAGTAAACTCTGCTTGTGACTGCTTTCCGCTGGTATTTCTTTCTGTGATAAATGGAAGAGAAATCCACAGCTAAGGCTAAAGTAGTCCAGTTACACATTTGAATGTGGAAATGATCAGGCCAGAATATTTTTCACAGACAAATTTCTTGCAGAATACCTTGCAGTTTTTCATTGCACCAGGCAGCTACCTGCACCCAGCCCTGAACTCTACTGCACTTTAATATATTGCATTTGAAAAACAGGTATCAAACACTGTGGCATCTTGTATGACACACCACTGAAATCAAATGCCACCTGAGAGTTGTTCCCTACTTAACAAGGAGATCTGCTTCAAATCACAATGGAAGATCGCCTATAAACCTAATATATTAAATTGTGTTTTCCAGCAGGTTTTTCTTAGTACTTAAGAACACTTCAGGCATTGCACCACCAAGGGCATTTCTCTTCAAGAACAGACTAACTGGATTTTGAAATTTTGGGGTTTAGTGCGATTTGTCCTTTAATGCCATTTTACATTATTCCACACTGTCTTCAACCCACAAAATTCAAATTGCGTTTGATAATGGTAAAATGGCCATTTTATGAGCATTACGAGACAGCAGTTTGAAAAACAACTACTTTACGTATCATCACAGGTTTATCTGCTAGAAAGTCCATGCAATTTTCAGTTCTCTTAAGAGAGTACTAAAACAGTTTTAAACCTTACCCTGTTCCATTTGTTG
>VZTV01106439.1:0-25175 GCA_013400875.1 Anhinga rufa | reverse complement strand
TAACAGAGGTAAGAAACATAGAGATTGTTTTGTACAAATGTGCATCCACAGCCACCTTGTCTGTACTCTTGCTGTCGTAATAGGACCCTCCACCCTATAGTAGCTTTGCACGTAGGTAAGAACTGCAATTATATGCCTCAGAAACATTCCCACAAAGTTAATCTTACACCCTCTCTATATAAGCTCTCCATTGCCAGTGTATAAACAGACCCCCTTTGCACCCAAACAAATTCTGCGTACCTCTTTTGTTTTCTGCATAATAGTAGTGGTGTTGCTCAGAAAATATCACCTGTAATAGGAAAAGAAATCAATATGCTATCAATGCAATCATTATTAGGCTCAACTTCTTAAAGCTAGCATGAAATTAACTGAAACAAATCTGAAAGCTGAGAGTTTGATGTTGGTGTCCTAAATCAAATTAAAATTGAGCAGGAATCGAGCACAGCATAAAATCTTATTTTATACAAGTTACATATTCAGTTAAATCTTATCTCATTAGTTTAATCTTACTTGATAGCACCTCAAAATTTCTAATTTTACAAAAAATTCCAATGTTCTTATTTAATAAATATAGCAATTAAATGTAACGCTATGTTCTGATTAATGAGATCACTTCATTAGAATTTACTGTGCTAGTATACTGGATGTAAATCATTCTTGCAGAGATAGGTAAACTATTACTGATGTGCAAAAAGTTCTATGTTTAAAGAAAGTTGAAACTGTAAAATTAAACTCTGAAGAATCAGGAAAAGGTAGAATTAAGACTGCCTGTGTCACTTTAATTTGGAACATGCATGTGATACAGTCTTAAAGACTTGATCACAAGCTGCTACTTCATTCTGTGCCCAGGGTGGACAAGATCAAGTGTTTATTTTTATCTGCATTGTTCAGTGTGCAGTTCCAGTGCTTAGATGCCATCCAAACTCTGCCCTGAATACAAGGTTATTAAAGTCCTCTGAGCTTTCATACAGAGCCTCTCAGCAGAGTATCTGAAAGTCTCTGAAGCATTAATATATATATTTTATATTTTAAGTAATGCTCATTCTCTTTGGATGACAACTTAGCTTTAGAGCTTGATTTCTTTTGCATACTTAGCAACTTAAATGACAGATTCAGCTCATGACTCTTAGAGACTACAGTTATACTTGTCATTGCTCAGGATTTCTGCAGACCAGGCCAGCAAGTTTCATGTGGATGCCCAGAAGGTAACCAACTGTGAGATGTTCTGGCTGAGATGACTTTCCTAGCAGTACAAAATTGTGGCAGAGAAAAGGATAGGCTCCATTCTGTAAAGTGGTGTTTGATTACCTTATCCATGGGTTTATCCTTAACCTTTTTCTTGTAACAGTCTTATGCATAATTTACTGTGCTTTCTCAAATGTCTCTACCAGATAAAGCAAGGACCATATTGCCTCACATAAAGCCTCGCTTGGCCTCAGCCTGCTGCTAGAACTCTCTCTTGAGCTTTGCATGTTATCACTCCTTTCTTAAAACAATATTTGCACTGTTCTTGCTTCTCAGAAAATGTTTTAACCTACAATTAAGCATCTATACTATATTGTTTATCATCATATAGACCAATAGAAGTTTAATTCTCCAAGGTAAAGTCAGTGCAAAAGCCAGTGGGGATCCTGGTAGGCAGAGGCTCCTACAAATAGCTCCATTACAAAAACCCCACAATCTGACTACTGCTGTTGAAATGGATGCCAAATGACCTACAAGGCTTTCTTGAAAACTTGCTCATCCCTTGTGTGAGCACCTTGAGTACCTAATACTCTGTAGGACTGTCCACACCAGTATCCCCTCTCTAGAGGTGTTCCCTTCTCTGCAAGGTATCTCTAAGCCTGTCGTGGCCCCTGGCAATTTTCTTTTGCAGGCTGCTTTCAAAGGTTGATGGGCCTTGGATCCCTGTGAAAATGTTCTCTCATGCTCCTTGGGAGAGCAGGATCCCTTTGGCTTGCTTTCTTGCCTAGCTGTGATGTAGGGCTGTTGTTGGCTAATTTGTTCTATTATGCATCTCAGGGGGAACTAAACTGAGGGGCACATTTTTTCTGTATTTCAAAGGGTAGGAGAGCTACCGTTAAAATTTCCTTATGCACTCTGTAATGACTGAGGAAGTGAAAATCCAGCATTGTATTTGAGAAGCCTTGGGATTAAATTATGCCATTTAAGAACTCATTAGCCTGTCTTTCAAGTGTATGCACTTTGGGGAATAATCATCTTTCTTCTCCTTTGAGTTGCTCGTGTGTCATATCTCTCATGCCTAGGAACTGCAGCTTTATGGCACTTTGGATTGGATAAACCCCCTTAGCTTTGAAATGTTAAATCCCTCAATTAGTTTGAGTTGAAGACTAAAGGCCAAACATTTCAAATGTGGGCACCTGAAGTCGACAGGAGCTGCAGGCATTCATCACCTCTGAAAATCAAACCAATCATTTAAGTGGCTAAATTTAGATGCAGATACCTTGCTTTTGCCAGCCCACTTTAATCACCAAGTCCTGTAGTATTACTCTGGATCATATGGTCTTTCCGTAGCCCTTTGCACTTCTGTTGTGTTTTCCTTTGCTTTTCAGGAAAAAGATGGAATTTATGTTTAGATGTTCATGTTATAATGTCCTCTTGACTCTCCCAAAGTTTGCTCCCTGACAGACAGATTCCACCCCACCCCTACCCCCCTTGTGCTAAAAGCACCTATTGGGTTCAGCAGTCTAAGGCAAAAATAGGCCCTAAAAAATTGCTTAGAAAGATCTACATTAACTTACCAAAGACAAATGCTAGTCTTCCATTGTCTGGGTGAACCTGTGGCCTGTTTTGCTGTCATTATAGCCACTATCCCTCCAAGCTGTGCTCTCTGGCTATCAACAGTGCATGTTCCCTGGTAGGATGGTCAAAAAAAATATCTGCCTTTCAGAATCTGTCCCTTTAAATGTATTTGGGGACTATGAAAACTATTACCCTGCTCATAAGTTTTGACTTACTCCATACTTTTGAAGGAGAAAAGGGATCAAGTGAGGGTTGTGTGATTTGAACACCTGCTTTTAACTGCCTATACACATGGAAGGAACTGATTAACTAATTTTCTACCTGAGTGAGGTAGCAGAACAAGAATGGACAAATTAGCAAGTGACTTGTGCAGATTTAGGTGTTTACTGATAAAACTGCCCAAAGAAGTAAATCCATGAGCAAAGAGAATTTTTAGAGATTTGTATTCATAAGACAAAAAGCTTCTGAAGAAATGTAACAACTCTGGGACTAAACTGCCTTTCCATTGCCATGATCTTCTGCTTCTCCTGATTGTGAATGCTGAAAGTCTGCTCTGCTTCCCCAGGGTCCTAATACAAAACTCGTCAGAACTGGAAAGGCAGAAAACTAGCAAAGGCAAAACCCCAAACAAACAAAACTCTCAAACCCCCAAACAAGGAAAGGAGATCTTTTAATCATAGTTGCACTCTCGGCAGATGTTAACAAGTCTATTTAAACCTTTTAGACTGTTATCAGTTACTGGCCTCCTGTCCTCATCTTACTTGGGGTTTCCCTGATCAGCTAATTCTTCTGTGATTAGCATTTCAGAAATGCACATGTTTTGTCAAACACAGCTTCAGAAGTTGTTTTGGAATACTCCTTTGGGTGGTTGGTTTTTGTGAGCTGCAGATTACAGAGGATGATTTCCCAGCCTACTCCACTGTATTTATTCTGGCTTTGATTCAGCATGAGAAATGATTCATGACATTGAAATGCACCACATGGATAGACCTCACACCATTGCATTGCCACTGGTTGGATGGTCTCAGCCTTGCTCATTATCCTGCTGCAATACCAACATTAGCCCACTCCCAGTGTCCTCCTTCCTTGGCAGGAGAGTAGCTTGTTTCTCTGGGTGAACAACCTCTCTAAAGAGGCAAAGAAGAGGCTTCTCTGTCTCTCTTGTGGAGAGGGCAGGGATCTGGTTCTGTGCTTGGAGAAGTAGGAAGTGGTGAGTTTGCTTCCTCATAGAAATGGCTGGGGGGGCAGGGGGGAGGAATTTCTTTAAGTTATTTTCAGGTTGTTGAGAAAAATTGGGAAAAAGTCTCCCCTTAAAATGCCTCTTCAGCTGAGGATTTTGGTGTAAATTAATTCAGTGCAGTGTTTTTTCTTTGTAGAGAAAGAGGGTCCTTTTATTTTTTCCAGGCCATGTTTTGTGCGTTGCTTCAACAAAGAACAGGCATATTCTTTCCTTCGACTTCTGAATATAGACCGCTTCCCTTCTCATGCCTAAGAACATAGAATATTTCATCCCTTTCTTCTTCTGCTTATGCTGTCCTTGTTCCGGTATAAGAGTCTTTTATGTCCCTTATAGTATTATGCGGTGCTTCCCCCTACACCTCCTGCTAAGATTCACAGAATCACAGAGCGGTGGGGGTTGGAAGGGACCTCCAGAGATCCCCTCACCCAGCCCCCTGTGTGAGCAGCACACCCAGAGCAGCGGCACAGGACCGCGTCCAGGCAGGGTGTGAATGTCTCCAGGGAAGGAGACTCCACAGCCTCTCTGGGCAGCCTGGGCCGCTGCTCTGGCACCCGCACAGGAAAGAGGTTTTTCCTCATACTCAAGTGGAACCTCCTGTGTTCCAACTTGTGCCTGTTGCCCCTTGTCCTGTCATTGGGCACCATTGAGAAGAGTCCAGTCCCATCCTCCTAACACCTCCTGATACTTATAAGCATTGATAAGATCCCCCCTCTGCCTTCTCTTCTCCAGGCTGAACAAACCCAGGTCTCTCAGCCTTTCCTCATAAGGGAGATGCTCCAGTCCCCTGAGCATCCTTGTGGCTCTGCGCTGGCNCCCCAACCTGTACTGGTGCCTGGGGTTGTTCCTCCCCAGGGGCAGCACCTTGCCCTTGCTCTTGTTGAATTTCATGAGGTTCCCCTCGGCCCAGCTCTCCAGCCTGTCCAGGTCTTGCTGGATGGCAGCTTCTGGTGTATCAGCCACTCCTGCCAGCTTGGTATCATCAGCAAACTTGCTGAGGCTCCATCCCTTCATCCAGGTCATTGATGAATATTTTGATCAGGACTGGACCCAGTACAGACCCCTGGGGGACACCACTAGTTATGGGCCTCCAACCAGACTCTGCCCCATTGATGACAACTCTCTGGGTTCTGTTGTTGAGCCAGTTCTCTATCCACCTCATTGTCCACTCATCCAACCCACACTTCCTTAGCTTGTCTATGAGGATGTTATGGGAGACAGTGTCGAATGCCTTGCTGAAGTCAAGGTATACAACATCCAGTGCTCTCCCTTCATCGACCCAGCCAGTCACCCCATCATAGAAGGCTATCAGGTTGGTCATTGTCAGGTTGGTCATTGTTGCTTGTGGCGGTTCTCCTTGGAGAATATATTCTTATCACCTGGTAAGAATTTATTTTCCCAGAGATATCAAGGTTCTTTTAATATATATTGGTCTTTGCTCCTTCCCTCCAGCAGTACCAGGAGGGTGTTTATCTGCTTGACTGAGTTTGGCACAATAAAGAGGTAAATGTTCCTATCAGCTAAGTACCAAAGCAGGGGTCTGCATAGTGCTATTTTTAAGCTTAAGTTGGGCTTCATTTTACTTGTCTAGGATCAACGTCATGTGATGATACAAGACTTTGTGATAAAGAGGCATGGTGGGATTGATCCCACTTTCTTTACAATTTTGTATAGATTGAACTAGAAAATAATGCCCCGTGCAAAGGACCTTGAGATGTCTCTGAAATAATCAGACTTAGAATAGCTTCTGAAATGCCTAAACACCATTTGGAAAAGACATATACGTAGAAGTTTTCATGAGATCATAACATAGATGAAACAGGGTTTTCAGAACTGATTGACAATAATGCAGGTAGCTAATTTCTCTGAAGTGTACTGAATGTTGAAGTGCTTTGAAAATCTGACAAGAGGTGTCAGTGTCACAGTTGCTGCTTGTTGCAGAATGACTAGAAATTTGGCTTTAAATTTGTTTGAAGATCTGGCCTAAGAGCAACAGTTAACAAAGAAGTAAATAAACAAATTTATTTTGGCCTTCTTTTCAGATGAGGTGCCTAAAGGAAAGCTCTTAAGTAAGCATTTCTAATATCTGAATTTGTGATTTGTTTTTCAGAATATCACCTTCTTCTCTAATTGCCACTTTGCACACCCAAAGTTCTAAAATACAGTCTAGTTCAGTTCATGTTGTTTAGCAAATTCTAATGTAGTAGGAATGTCAATGGCATCTACTCTCTGTAAGAGTAGCTTTCACCTCAGATTTCTCCACTGATTCAATTCTTAAGCTGAAATTCAGGTTTATTTTAATGTTTACAAGCTGAACTAAAAGGTTTTGTCTGTATTTGTTGCATTCTTATTCTGCTGTGATGCCAAGAGACTGCCATGATATGATTCACACAACTGGGGTTCTGCTCACTTGACTGTGTCAAAATATAGCAACAAAGATCAAGCTCATCCCTCATGCACCTCCTGGAAGTGAGGACCATTCTGCTGGGGAGTGACTATAGCTCATTAGTTGCATCCCTATGCAACTCCTGCTGCCTCTGCTTATCGAAGGGTCAGAACTTCTGTATCCAGAATAGCATCTCAGGAGTGTTACTCTTCACCTTCTAGAAACCTGGCCTAAAGCAAAGATGTGATGTAAAAACCACTCAGCTCTGATCCACAGCTTTGTGGGTGGTGTTCTGGCATCTGGGTATAAGAAGGCACTGAGCTTCTGACGCTGAAGAGAGTAACAAATAGTCAGCGCCTCTAAAATTCAGGCCTTTGCTCCTGGTGGGCTAAAAGAAAACCAAAGATGACAGACTGATCTGGGGAGCACTCAGACTCTTTGAGGTGACAGAAAGTTTGGGGGGTACTTTGGATCAAGTCCTGTTTACCTGACCCAATTTGTTTATTCCTAGGCAGCACATACCACTCTCTGAACATCCCTTGTTAGGAGCGCACGCTACATTACTGGAGCAGCAGCTTCACTCTGTACAACTAGCACTTCTTTTTTTTTTTTTTGTAAAATGTGTAACTGGCCTGAAAGTTGGAGTGGCTAACTCTGCTAATTATATGAAACTCTCTAATATAATGCTGGAGGTGTTAAACAATTGTACCTGCATTAAATATGCTGTGCTTACTCAAACATGGCATACATATTGCAAGTTCTAAAATGTATCAGGCAGACTAATTATTTAAATGTGAGCTATAGGTTACATAAATAAATAGCTCTCCCTCAGTAAATGGCAAGGTGTCATGGTGTTAGCCACGTGGCTTGTAGCCGAGTAGAATTTATGCTAACACTTCTGTAGCTTTCTTTCTCTGATTAGTAATTCTTTCAATGTTGGTAGATGAGCTGAATTTATGAAAGTTTTGCCTGCCCTCTAGGTCTCTATTTTGTATTCCTTGTGCATTGCAGCCTGCTTTTGACTCTGGCAGCAATGTTGGATACTAAACCCACGAATAGCTCAGTCTCCCTGCTCGGCTTGTGGAGTGAGGCAGATCCAAATCAAACTGGGAGCTTCCCCTGGGGCAAGATCTCCACTCCCCCAGCTCCTGTAACCCAGTCCTCCAGCTACAGAAGCAGCCCATTTGCAATTAGCAGCGTGTCTATCATAGAGCAATGACATAGAATTGCATTTACCAATAAAATAGAGATCACTGCGGTAATTAATAAGGAATTTGCCAAGGTCGGCTCCTTGCATTTTGCTGTTACACGTATGCTGCAGAAAAGATGCATGTATGTTCACACAGGGGCACAAAGTGATAATACGCTGCCTGCAATTTTTTAGGATGGTTTTTGAGTGCAGAGTTATGAAAGCTCAGAAAATCCTATACGAGAAAAGGTGCTCGAGCTAGTCAGAGGGAGTTTCATTAAAGTTTCTTGCTGTTATTAGTTTTAAATTCAGTTACGTCTGCTTCAGTTTCATTTCTGGAGGCACCTGCTCTGGTGGTTTTCTGGCAGCAACGCTGCAGCGGGTAGGGAGTGTTAAGTGACAAGTTGCACATTCCTCCTCGGTCTCCTAGAAGTGGCGTTTTTTTTTCTCCAGTCATGCTAATTTACATGCAGCTTTCAAAATGAAACCTGAGCAGACATCCTCCCTCTCCTACCCCATCTGCCCCAATTCCCACTCCTCCTTTTCTGCTGCACCAGCCCTTTCACCTGATTTCACAAAAGTGAAAATCAAGTGAGTGTTTTAGTTACTCCTCACTTAAGGGGAATCTGTGGGCCTCATCATGCAACCTTCAGTGGCTGTTGTGGCAAACAGCAGGGAAGGTGCTCAGCACTTGATGGGACGTGCTCAGCCATTTGCAGGCTCACGGCCCAGGCACTGCCGTACTTGCCTGCAGCACTGCATTGCAGGGCGGCTCTTGCCCATCCGTTTCGTGGTGGATTTAGGAGGAGGAACCTTGTTTCATGGCAGTCATTCAGCACAATGTCTGCATTAGGCCCACTGGAAGCAATTGGATCAACTCAGTTAGTGCAAGGGGATTAAAAGAAGCCAGATGCTGTCTTAATGGACAAGCATAAGGCGAAGTTGCAAACTTGGCCTTTTGGGGAAATTGAAAGCAGTTTAGTTCAGGTTCAGCTTAGAGGGTTGAGAAAGAAATTGTCTATTAGTCTCAAACCAGGCTGACAGTGCACCCACACCGAGCTCGCAGATGCTCCACACCCGCCAGGCAGAGCCGAGCATTAACCTGCCGGCGAAGCGGGGGCACGCGCTTCCCCTCGCAGCCGTGCTCGGGCTTGCGGAGCCGCACAAGCAGCAACCCAGAGGTCACTGAGCTGCTTCCCTTGAGACCAGCTCTCAAGACTGGCGCAAACGGGGCACGTCTGTACAATGTGAGGTCTGTTCGGTCCGAACCAGACTCTGCAGGGCTGCTGTTTGCTCCTCCTCACTCCAGCACTGGGCTGGAAGGCAAGTAGGGCAGGTTCAGTCACCTTAGCAACCCCTCGGCCAGCACTTCTGGAGAACACATTGCACCAGGTTTAGGCCAACCAAATCCTTTCCCCAGCCCCCAGAAGAAGGGGAAAGAGGGAGGTGGGTTGTGAGCCTGAGTTATAAGCTGCTCTCAGCTCTGATCCCAGGACAGCATGTCAAGGCTGACGATGAAACTGTGCTGTAACCATTCACAGGTAACGTTTGTGTTCAGTGAAAACCGAGGTTGCTTTGCTGGTCTTTTCCTAGTCCACAGAAAGGGAACAAGACAGTAATAGCAACTTCATCTCCTTGTGTTTTCATTTTATTTTGTGAACAGAGCTGCTGGTGAATCATGAAAGCTCCTGTTAAGGCCCAGTTTCAAGCCTTGCATAAAGTTACACTTTTTAAAATTATTTAAATTCCTTCACTACTAAATATTTCCTGGAAGCACTTCTTTCTTTCATCTTCTGAGCACTTTTTATATTGCCAAGGTGTTTAGCTGCAAACATGGAAGGCCATGCAAATAAGACCACGCCAGCTGCACAGATTTTGCACACTTTAATTAAGTTGTAGGGCTTCAAATGAATTTGGCTCCAGTTTCTGATGCTTCCATGCCCTGTATTCTGTTCCAGTGTGGATGTTAAATCGTGCAGAAATGGAGCGTGACCCGACTTTCATGTCAGTTGATCTGGCAGTAGCTGTTTTTGTGTAACTAATTTAAAAAGATTGATTGTTGGTTAATTACATTAATGAACTGAACCAACATGGGCACAGACCAGAGCGCAGCAGTCTCCTAAACAGTCATTATGAATAGACATCTATCTTCTCACCTGCTTGTACAGCCTCCTGTTGGGTGGCAGAGTGTGTGGAATTGTAATTCTGAAGGTTAAACGACTTAGGGACGTAATCACAAACTGTTCACCTCTGCTACCCTTCTGCCCATATGGCCCTGGTAGTCACAGTCAAAGTCCATTTGGACAAACTGTCTGTTGAAGGGTCTCCAGGACAGCAAGTCTGGTGGTTTCAGCTGGGCTCCTGGCAAATGCCAGCGTGCATCACAAATCCACCAAAGTTCCCTGGTTGAAAGGATTTTGTGGATTTAAACAATTTTGAAAGAACTCCTTTCTCAATTAGGGTAATTCATGCTTATCAAGGTGAAAGTGTACAAAGAAGAACAGTTCACTCTTCTCTCTAGCCAGCTTATAAATATGAAGAAAGATTGAATCAATAATACATTTCTGTAATTAAATTGGTAAGTTAAAATGATAGAGTTCTTGTTTTAGCAAACAGTCAATGGAAGATGCATTTCTGTGTGTTTATCAGTGTTGGCCTTGTAGCCATTCACTACACTTAGGTGGGAGATGTGCAAATATTGCATGCCACACAAGCACTTACAAAAGAAGTACTTTAAGAAGTTAAAAAAAAGTTTGAGACAGGGACATCAATACCTTTTCTAACCTGATTTCAAAATCTTACACAGTGAATAAAGGCAATGGAGTGTATTTTATTTTATTTTGAAGTTTGGGGACATACTATTGTATATCCCTTGCCATTATTAGCACATCTGCTTGCCAGATTTCCACAAGTCATGAAGGACTTAACCTGAAGTTAGTAAGAGTGTTGTCACTGGCTTGAGCAGAAAGGGAACTAGCATAGAGCTGCATATTGTGAAAGACGGCAAGAAAAATCCTAGTTGCTTGGGAAATTAAGAATAAAAGTACTTTTGCACTGGCAGCCTGGGAGAAGTTATTTTCTTGTATAGGTTGTTGTCAAAATCTTAAAAGGTGACTTGTGTTGGTGCTGATACTGTGGTATTCTGCAAGTCCTGATCCCATAGCTGCTGAGACCAAGGAGTCATTACAGGGATTTCAGTCATCTTTGGGTGACGCTGTAGGTGACCTATGAAGTTTGATTTCTGAGGAGGCTGTTTACTTCCACAAAACCATTTTGTATCCCAAATTCAACAGTGCATACAGGAAGTAAGTCAAAGAAAAATAAGACCAGCAGTCATATAGTCCATGCCGAAAATCTGCTTTCTTGATTCTCAGCTCCCTCACTGGATATGCCATTGAAATGATTTGAGGTGACAACGGAGGAGACTTACTCCTGTGGGTTGTTTGGAGACTGGTCCTGCTTCCCCATTACCCCAGAGACTTCTGTGGACTGCTGAGGGGTGAACAGCTGAGCAGCTGCATGAGGGATTTCAGGCATTGGTTCACAAAAGCTTAAAAATTCTTTAAATGTGAGGTGAAGAAGTTGTGGAATGACACATATGCAAATGGTGGTAAATTATGGTTTTATCTAAGATCTTCTGTTTCAAGCTAATTGAAAGACAGAGGCCACTGCTGCAGGAGGAAAATATGAAAAGAAAACTATACTGAAACATAAAAGTGTTTCTGATCAAGTAAAATTCTGTTTCTGTTGAATGTTTTATTTTGTTCCAGTCACATAAATTACCATCTTTGAAATACTAAAACTCCCACAATCAGCTTTTTATAACAGAAAATAATTTACATTTAAAAGGTTTAACTGAAGCAGCTAAACCTTAGAGATGAATGTGCACATTCGGCAATAAAACAGGAAAACAGCCCATGTTTTGGAGCCCATAGCTGCTATATATAATTTTAATATTCTAAATAACTAAATACAGTCTAGTGAGTGCAATAGGTATGCACAGAGATATTTGCTGGTTCTTGGGAAATGTATCCCTAAAAGTATAAAATGCCTCTGTACTGACATAGAGCCTCGGAAATCTCCCTTAGCACTGATAGATACAGTGATGGAAAGCACCATGGCTTGAATGTATTTCATCCTCCACAAAAAGTTATGAGGCTCAGTCATGTTACCATCATCGGAAACCTTTTCCTTCTCCTTGCAGTAGCACCTCTCTTCCTGCAGTAGCATCTCTCTTCCACCTTTAATGAAAGAGGAGACAGGGACAGTATTTTAATTCTGCGGGAACCCTGTCATTGTTTTAGAAGAAGTTGCAACAGTTGTCTAAAAAGGCAATAACCACAAAAATTAGAGATAATGATCTCCCTCTCAGCGTAAGAGTAACTGGTATGTAAGGCTTGTCTTCCCCCTGCCCCATCCATTCCTGATTTATCTTCTCTCATTTTCCGCGAACTTCCCTACCCCCTGCACTAAAGGGGGAGTGGGCCATTGCTGCTGTAATGCTCTTATTCCCTGCTAGTGGAGAGATGTATTTCAGTTTTATGCTCTCCTCAAATGTATTCAGACACATGGAAGAAATATCTTACAGGTGTTTGTATCATTGTAGATACTCCAGAGAATTGAAAACCCTCTGTATTCCAACAATAATCTTTCCCTCGACCTCAGTATACTTTATATCTCCGCTGGGGTACCGAGTCCTGCCGTTGCTGGAGTCAGTGAGAAAACGGGTGGAAGTTTTGGCAAAATGGGGATGAGACCCTGGCTGTTAATTGTGGGGCTGTAAGGCCGACGTTGTGGGAGAAGCTGTACACAGCTTTGTACATAACAGCACTCTGCCTCCTCCAAGGGAGTTGGACTTTTCTTGACATCTACAAGATTTGCTTGGGGGGGTGGGGTTGATCCTTACTCTTATTAATATCAGAAAGTAAATTAGCATTATATTGCCCTTCCTATCAGACCTTTTAGGGGTCTCCCATCCTTTTCATTTAGACTGGGTCTCTGAGGGAAAAACCCAGTAATAACGCACTGGTGTGATAATTAGTAAGCACGTTCTACATAATTACAATGTTATCATCTCAGGGGGGAAATGAAAGCTTGTGCTGTCCATTTAATGGGACAATTTGATAATCCTCTTAGCATTTTCTCTTTTGGCTGATAATATTTCACAGAATTTTACTTTGTAAAATATTCCTAAAGGGAGGCTTAAGCAATAATGCACAGATTATGGAAATGACTCTCATTAAGTATAGGGAGAGACTTCTGCAAAGCCATGAACTGCTTCGAAACATGTAACCCCCATTAGGAGCTTCATTTAAATGTTTATTCACAGAGCAGTAAATGTTTATTATAGAACATTTTATTGAAACATAAATTAAAGAACCCTAATTATACGTATCACAAGTGTTAAAACAATATGCATTTATCAAGACTTAACTAAAGATCAGAGGTGAGGGGAAATGCAATTGCGCTTTCATTTGCATCTCAGCAACACCATATTTGCACAAAAACACCTGGGCAAAGTGACCCTGAGGGAAGGCAAAGGTGCAGGATCTCAAGGCAGGTGCTCTCCAGCTGGCCCTAAGCCTGCACCACCTTCCAGAACAGCTTCAGAGGCACCTTCATGGGTTTATGCATCAGCCTTACCATCTGTAAAATGAAAGTCATACTTTATGTAGGGGCTGCCAGAGTTTAGGGTTGTTTCTGCAGTTCTTTGGTGTTCAGGAGGTAGAAGATGCTGTACAGGTCTCACAGTGTTCTGATCATAGTGTTGCTCACATATAATCCAGGAAACATGGCATAGCAGTTTCCCCATCAGGGTTCTTGGTCAGACCAAGGTGGTGTTCTTCCTATTGATTCACACAGAGTAATGGTGCAGGTCTGCTCATCCTGTCCACAGTGGGTACTGGGGAAGTGATAGGCAATGAATAATGGCAGGGAAGAGGAGCTGGTGATGGTCCTTGGCCTGACCTTCCTACCACCATGTGTCAACCCTCATTCCTAGAGTTGTGGACCAGGTTAGAGATCAGGAAATATCAGTTCAGAAGCACCATCCCACCCTTATTTCAATTTAGTATATTCATTTGTTGCCTTTCAGAGGATGGATCTCATAGGAGATATCCAAATTGCATTTGGATCACCTCTTACAATGAACAGGCTAATTACCCTTATTATTGTGCCAGTTTTCTTGGGTTTGGGGCTGGGGGCAGGAGTTGGCAGTTCTCTTGCAAATGCTAAAGTTGCCTTCAGCTATGGAAGTTATAACTGCAGCTCTCAAGTGGGTTTAAAATCTTTCTATGCATATTTTCATTAGGTCTAGGTCTCTTTTCTAGTTCATCCACAGCTCATTTCTTTAAGACTTTATAACAGTTGACAGATACATTATTTATTGAGGATGCTGAATCTGCACATCCCTCAGTCTACGTGTTTGAAGATGTACTCTGTGCAAGTCCCCCACTTGGTTTGGTTTCCATTATATTTGCAAATTCTCTCCATTTTGTTGTTTTACCAAGTACATGTTCTCTGCCCTGAGCAAGTATCTTGATACTCACTCTTCTAGAGGCAAATCCTTGGCATAAATGTTTGTAGGGTTCATTGCAAAGCTTTCTTTTTTCCCTCCTGAAGGTATGTGTCCAGTGCAGTGTCATGCAGGGGTACACAAGTGGCTCCTGAAAGGGTCCTCATGCTGCAGCTTGGTAGCATCTGGACGGCCTGTGTGGCCTCCTCTCCCGAGACTCATTCCAGTTTCTTGTTTTCTCTCTTTGCACTCTTTCTGCATGACATGTTTGATTCACAAAACTTCAACCACCATCTCCATTCTATAGGTAGCTCCCACCCTTCCTGTTCTCTGGTGGCTCTTCGAGTCTATTCCCACCTGCGTCTCAGCTGTTTCCTCTGCTGTCGTTCTGGGCTTTCTGAGACAGACCTGGGTTTCCCTGTCCTTCCCTTCCAAAGCACCCCTCTGCCCCCCTCCACATACTGCTCTCGAGTCTGGCAGTCTGTGCCACTCCTTTTCATCTGTATCATGTCCTTAAGTTTCTCATGATGGGTGTTACAAGAGTGTAACAGAATGCCAGAGCTGTCATCTGGGGAGGAGGCACCGAGCATCTGTATCTATACAGCCTCATGCATGAGGTTTTAGTGACGCTGGAAAGGAAAATGCTGATTCCTAGAAATGGGGCATTTTTGCTGGAAAGGAATTGTTTCAAGTAGTTTCCTGTCATGTTTTAATATTTTATAAAAATTAGGTCTTTTAAAGTGGTCTTACTTTGTGTAATTTATAACTCCTGGAAATGTAAAAAAAACGAACCAACCAACCAACCAACCAAAAAAAAACCCCAAACCAAAAACAAACAAACAAAAACACACACACACACACACACAAAAAAAAAAAAAAAAACAAAAAAAAAACAAAAACAAACCCCAAACATTAATGTTGGCAATAATTTTGAAAGCTGTGAAAACTGAGCATTTTAATTGACCAAAACTCTTTTTTTTTCCTAATGTTGGATAGGACTCTTTTTTTACTTTTAAATTGGTTTCTCCATCCCAACCCAATTTAGGACTAGGAAAATGTCAAGAACTCATAAATCCTCACTGTGCAGAAATTGCTTTCCCATGAAGATGTCTTTGCCGGGGCCTGCAAGTCAAGGGCCCTAGAAATTGGCTTGCAATGCCTAGAAAGAGCAATTGTACCAAGCCTGCTAGCGCCTGGGTAGTGCGATGCATTTTCGGGGACAGCAGAGGGAGTGCTTTCTGTTAATGAGCTATGGATATACAGGCAGGGCTTTCCACAGAATAATTTTGTAACAGGGATAATTGAGCAGTTAATCAAGAATAGCAAACAAGGGCTCCATGGAAGCCCAGTTTACAGAGAGGACAAAATTGCCCTATTTTTCATGTGGCTATCTCAGTATTATGGTTGATTTTCTTTATCACCTGCTAACAGTCTTGGAGAATGGTTATTAGTTTGGAATTTCTACAGTTAATCTGGTAGTTTAGAAGAAGTATTATTGCAGTCTCCCGTAAGAAGCCCATGTCTCTGTAATGGACAGGGGACTTTGCAGCAAACAAGGTGTTATCTGCAAACCACCATCCTTTTTCCCAGCAAACTGGCCAGCAAGCCTTGCTGCCTGCAGCCACTAAAGCCCTTCCTGCCCTTCCGCCTGCCTGAAGATAACAGTGGCAGGGGCATTAGGGTTTACTCCTTGTGGCCCTGATGTCCCTCCATGCCTCATATCTCAGCTTTTCCCGATCTTGCTGCACCATGAAACTGTGGAAGCCCACGGTTGCAAAGCTTTGTCTCTGTGGAAAGAATGAAAAGTAAGAAGGGAAAGGATTAAGCTGCTGAAAGGCATCCATTTTTGCTGCATGAAGGCACAGCTCAGCCACATACTGCTTTTGCAGGTTGTGGGGGGAACAGCCCTTCCTCTGCCAACTTTTTGGCAGTCCCCCATCCTCAAGGTTGCGTGACCCATTGCCAGTTTTATGTATTCATCCTACAGCAACATTTATTGCTAATAGACCCTGGGTGTGTGCTGAGGAGCTCTCGTACAGGCTTTTATCTCCCTTTCTGTTGGAAGCTGAGCTTTGTTGCTCTGCTAACCAGCACAGCAGCTGAGCGAACACAACATAATGTTCATGAATTATTGCAGGCAATGTCCATGTCCTCCCCAGTGGTGTGTGGCAGGGTCATCTGCTCTTCACTACTCTGGTCTACCCAGGAAATCTCTTTCAGTGTCTATTTTTGCCTAGTATTTTTGCTTTACATCCAGTGCAGTGGTGACACATTGGTTATTCGACCATAATTCAGTATATAAAAACAGCAGTAACTAGGAACATTGCTTTCTGCATGGCCTTGAGTGCTGAAGCAAAACTCACCTGACCTGAATGGGTGTTTTTCCAACAGAACAGGCTCCAGGTTTTTTGGCTGAAACTTTTGTGAGCATTTTGCAGCCCTGGTTCACTGGAAATCAACTTTACATGTATAATCTCACAAATGCCTGTGCTGCTGCCAGATTTTAGCAGCAGTGGGATAATCATGCTCTGGAGTGCCCATCCGCAGCTCCATGCTCCCACAGTCATGCTGGGAACACCGTGAGGCTCAAGTGGAGGATCCCCTCACTGCAGTGGGAGGTCAGAGATGGGACACACTAGCTCTGACTCACGATTTCCTCATGGCACTACAGATTTGTTCCTTGCAGTATGTTTTCAAATTCTCTTGCCATTCATGGTTTAAAGGTCTTGAAAAAACTTCTTTTAAGAGTGATTTTGCATCACCTGATAACTCTCACCATTAGGAGTTTCTCAAACTGAGGTTTCATTTATAATGCGGTAGCTGCTGTGAAAACAGGAAGCTACAGTCCCAGCCCTACAAAACTGTCAGTCTAATAATTTTAATTATGAAGGTGCTACAAAATTCAGCTCCCACAGCCTCCTTCCAGCTGCTGCTGCCCCGGACATCCCTGGCAGGAAACCTTGTCCCCAGTATCAGAAGCAACTGGGCCTCAGGCATCTTTGACCCACATGGTATACCCCATCTCAGGACATATTGCTGTGTCCCCATGTCATCATACCCAGTGTGCCCGCCTCCTGCAATCGCACACAGATTTCTCCATCAGTGTCTGATAAGAAGAGGGAATGGTAGCTAACTCTTTAAGCAATGCAAGCGTGTGTGTCTGCATTTTTTTCTACCCTGATGCAGGTGATATTGATCGGTCCATTAATGTAAATGTCTTGGCTGTTGTATGTTGCTTTTCTTGCTTATTAATCAAAATAATGCAAAATGAGGGGAAAGCAATTTTTTAGGAAAAAAATGAAATAAAATCAACAGTGATTGAATACAGCCTGCTGGAATGTGATGGAGCTGTCTGCCACCCACTAGACACGAGGATACCCACAATAACTGGGGAAAAAGTTTAAAAGCTTTATTTTGACATTTTGTATATACAATGTTTAGATTTTTTGTGTCCAAGCAGTGTTTCAAGGAAAGATTTGCCCAAATCTGTTTGTTTGGTTAAGAAAAAAATGCAGCCAAATGTTTTGTTTGTATCTACTGACACATTTCAGTCAACTGCAAATGTCTTTTTTGGACGTGCAGGTTTTTTGTTTTGCCTGGAAAGCAACTTTAATTTGCAGGCACCTTGAAGTTATTTCTGCTGCCTCCAGTTGGGGAGACCTCCCTGTAGCCAGCAGCAGATGCAAAACACTAAGACATATACATAATATCTGGGATGCGAATACTCCCTCTGAACCAATTCACAGGTTGGAAATCAGGCTGGTGCTTAAGTGCCTTGGTGGGTTGAGGCTTTAGCAATAACAAATAGCACTAAGGAGCAAAAATTATCAATTAAAGAACTCCTAATGAATCAAAATATCAGAAGCTGAAAGGCAGATTAGAGAAGGTGTGAAATCCCCTTGTTTGGTGTTTCTCACTACATGGTAGCCACCGCTCTGTGCTGCTTGTATTTCCCTGTGTTTTCTTGGTAAAGCTGAAGAGAAGGAAACTACTTCAGACACGATTGCCAATCCTGTTCATTTCTATTACAAAACAGTAGGGAGAGTCCAGATATTTATTTATGTTGCATGCACAGAATATAAAAAAAAAAAAAGGGATGTCTGGAAAAAATTGCCCTCTTTTAAATTGATTGTAGTTACCTCAAACCTTGGAAATACTCATTTGTTTTCTGATACAGTTGGCGTATTTTGCTATGCAGCCTGGCATTGTGTAAGGACATAATGCATGTAGTAAAGGTGACTAACCCCTGAGAATGTCTCCACTGATGCCAAGTGGCCCATATGCTGTCATAAACACTTTTTCTTCTTTTTTTCACGCTAATCGCAAGAGCCCATTTTGGGTAGATGATCACATTAGGCTCATTCATTACCTGCTGTGCTGGTCTGTGCATCTGCAGTGCAGCATCTCTGCACTGAGCTTAGGACTACATCCCTGTGTGCTTTCTGATATTCCAAATTGTCTGTTGTGGGTACACAGATCTTCTGTGTTCATCTTGGAACATTCTGCCACAGAGAGGAGGATTACTCTTAAAGGTGGCTGAATTTTGGGGGGATATGATTGTTGATAGCTGATATTAGGCTGTATATATATCAATAAGAGAAATTCCTGAAGATTGATATTTGTAGCAAAACTTTCACCCCTTGTAGCAGAAGGGAAAGAAACTGACTGGCAGATTATCCTCTATTTTAATGAATACATTTAAAATCTAACAAGAACCACAGGTGTGACACACTAGTGAAATTTTATAGTACCACTGCAAACTTTAATCTTCACTTTTATTTTTCTTGAAAGTCTGTCTTTGTCCAAAAGCAAAATTTCAGGCCTAGGGCTACTGAAGACCATCTTTAAACTTGCCTTGTGATTTTGAGCAATACATCATGAGAGCAGTGATGTTCAGATGATACATTGCACTAATACATCACAAGAGCACTATCGCTCTCATGATATATTAGTATAATACACTATCAGAACACTATCACTGATGTATTACTCAAAAACACAGTTTTTAACCCTCAAGAATCATCCTCATGTCTAGGCTGAATACAATGAAAGCTGTGGATAATGATAAGAATAAGCAATCGCATATGATATAGTTTCTCAAGGGTAAGCTGAGAAAAAAAGAGAGTGGTATTTGGAATATTTCATTAACTGATACATCCTTGTGATTTCATTTTATTTAGTAAGCAAATGTTTTTATGGATTGAAACTAACACAATATAGGTGTGTTTGAATTCTCTTACAAATAGCCTAAGAAAATCTTCTTTTGATTTTGGATTTCATTATAGACTTGAGCCATGTTTTGAGAATGTTTCAGTGAGGTGCATGAATTTAATCTGATTTCTACCTCTTCAGATTTAGTCAGGTGCTAGCGGTCTCCATTCTGTGTAAGGTGTTTGGTGCTGTTTCTGATTCAGTCTGTTTTTTTTAAAGGATTTAGGCACCATCTAAAAAGATCTGGAGATGCATAAATGTGATCTGTCACTCAGACCATTTGCTGCCTCTTCTCAATGAGGTGTTGGGGTTTTTTTTCCTGAAGAACTATTTTCAGTTGTGGGTGTTTTTTTTTGTTGTTGTTGTTGGTGGTTTTGTTTATTTTTTTTCCAAAAGAGAGTGAAAGAGAAAGGAGAAAAGATAAAAGAATGCTTTGCAATGTCATAGCTGAACTTACTGCAGAAAAGCAGATAGATGAGTGTTTGTTTGATTTCCTAGTAGAGTATGAGTCTTGAGAATCTTGAAGTACCCTTCCTATATGGTATGAAGAGACTGTCATAATCTCTTAACAGAAAAGAAAAATATAGTAATAATAATAATACATCAAGTTGGCAAGTCATATATTTGCTGTATTGTCCATATTTTTGTTCCTTTTCTCCATATCTTATCAGTATTTGTGACAAAAATACATTGCCCCTCATCTCCCTCCCATACCGGGTAGCCCAAAGATGCCTGTGCAGCTTATAGTCCTTAGGCCTGCTACCCCCTGAGCAATGGCCCTGCAGTCAGGAGAGTGATGCTCATGCTTCAGGCTCTGCAAAAGTGGGCTTATAATTCTTGTGCCTCATAGGTTTGGGCCACCTGGGGCACTGGAGCCCGTGTCCCTGCAGGCATGTGCTCCCAGCACGCACCTCATACCCCTGGGGCTTTCGGTCTGTTATATCTGGTCTACAACCTCCTGGGGGGAAAAGCAAAACATTAAAGTCTTTTTAACCTTGTCAAAGACATTGCATTAGCTGTGCTGAACAGCCTAGTGCATGTCCTTTAATGACAGCCTTTCTAACTACATGGTCTCCATTACACACCATCAGTTCCTCTATCCCCCACACTGTGCAGCGCAGCACTGAGCCCAGGGCTGCCCACGTGAGCCTTCTGCCCATGCCTGCTACAGCCGTGTCCCATCAACAACACCTCCTTATTCTTGTCGGTTTTGAAGTCACAACCTGCAGCTCCAAGGTACATTGTCATTTCAAAGCTGTGGCTAAATACGTCTCTGACTGACAACTATGAATAATTCCACAGAGCCCCTAAACTTCCAGGCATTTCACTCTGAAGCTCATATAATACAGCAGAGCTGCTCTCTCATGTTTTTCATCTTTTATATTCTCCAAAGAGTTGAGATACAGTTATGGAACGGGTTAATGTATTTTCCTCTGAAAATAATGTTGTGGGAGCCCATGGATTGTTACTTGTATGTGTGGAGAATAATGCTGACAATCCAGAAAAGAGTCATGAGGCTGATAATCACCATTATTTTGTTTCACGTTTTCAGCATGTTCATGTCCATGTCCTTCCAAGGAGGGCTGGAGACTTCAGCAGGAATGACGATGTCTATGAGGAGGTAAGGGCTGCACTCCATTTCTGGTTCAGAGTCGGGTTTGCTGTTAGCAAATCACCTTAATGATAGAGGCCCTGCCTTGAGTGTAGGTAGTTAATGGGATCTCTGCATGTTTATTGGTTGCACTGGGATTTCCATGTGAGCTCTGGGCCAAGCTGTGGTCACACAGGGTCCTGATGGAGGATGCCGTGGATGTCTTTGGTACTTCAATCTGTCACCACACACAGAGCGAGATTACATCTCTACCAATAGCTGTGTTCCCTTATTTTGAGCGTGTGGGGAAAAAGGGTGACCACACGGTTAGCCTGGCATGGAGGGAGCATGTCCTACCCTGTCTGCCAGCCTGGGGTGCCAAACCTCCCCCTTCCAGCAAGGGAAAACACAGGTGGCTGGTTACAACTCAATCACAAATTGCCTTCTGGCCTGCTTTTTGTAGGGCTCTGCTCATGCTGTGGACAAATCACGCTGTAGCACCAAAGATAAAAATTAAAGCGCAACTATGCACGTAGATGTAATATATGCATGTGTGCAGATTGTACGGCAGAGCTGGGGACATAAGCTATTCCAGTGTGACTGAATTACTGGCTTTTGTTTAAATGAACAATTGTACTGGCATTAACAAAAAGTTTTCCCCAGCTTGACAGCTGTCACAATGAGTTAATGAAAAAATCTCACTATTGTTAGATTTACGGATGGTTCTTAGTGGGTTTGGTAGGATCCTCTCTCTCAAATATGACATCTCCTTCTCTTTCTGAAAGTAATTAATATAAACTTGTTCAGTGCTACTGCAATACCATCTGCTTGAAGGAGAATTCATGACATTTTCCGCTTTTGTATTTTTTCCTTTGTGATGTATACATGATGACAACTCCCCACTCGCAAAAAAAAAGGTATTTTATTTTAAAGTTTTCTAATGACTTAACTATGAAAAAGTGGTGAAAAAAGTTTATTACCAACCAGTTACATGAAACACAGAGACTGTGAACCCCACTAATAAGGGTAAAATCTTATAATGAGACTGCTGGGCAAGGAGATCAAACGAAAATACATGATGGCCATCTTATGTGCTGCTGTAGTTAAAAGCAGTTAAGTGAGGCAACTTGAAAGTTTATACATTTTCCTTTTCAAATGCGTTAAGTGGTTTTAGATGCTGCACCAGCCCACAAACTCTGTTTCCATTTTTGTCTTATTTACAATTCCATTTTCTTCTTTTTTTAACACATTTATTTCTCCCTTGTTATATGTAAATACAAACAGGCAAAACTCTGTTAATGAACTAGACTATACATTTAGTGTGGTTAAATGCAAAAGGGTGACAAATTGGTGAAAAATATTTTTATCTTGTCATTTTCAGTTACAGCAATTGTAGGTGTTGCTTTTAGCAGATATAGGAAGCAAAAATATTTAGACACGGATGTGATAATGTATCTTTTAGCAGAAGGCTGTATAGCCTCAGAGTCTAACCAGCTATTCTTGAATATCACAGAACTAACTTATGCTTTTGTACAGACTGTAGCTGATAAAGATTTCGGGGTTTTTTAGGATGACAGGGAAAAAACCCACATTTGATTCTAAAAAAAGTTTGATGCAAAGTTCTATTGCTGGCTGGATTGGAGGATGGAGGGGCTTAGGCAGTATGCTATTTTGAAAAAATAAATCTATTGAAATCTATTTTGAAAAACACAAAATGGACAAATTATTGAAAATAGAGCTACCTTTGGAAATCAGTTGGAGCTTATGTCAGTAAGGCAAAAATCTTTTGATATAATGCCTCTCCTTTGTACCAACAAGACATATCCCTTTGCCAAGAAGATCTTTTAAAAGAATTAGGAAGATATATAGATCATGGTGGGGCAACAGGCTGAAAATCTATGAGGGATAGAGTACCATTGCTGAGATGTAGGTACTGGAGAGAGCTTTAAATCCATCGTCCATGAAGTTTGTACTTAGGACAATAAAAAAACCCTTTATAAATGATGCCTCATTTCCATACATTTGAGTGATAGATGGAGTTGCAGTTTAGGCAGCGAAGACCACCTTCCAAATTCATCCCAATAGCCTTTTCCTTGTTGTATGTGACGTGGAGGCTAATCAGCCTCCCTTAAACAATTTGTGTAACTGTAGAGACCACCCAGGCTAAATTCTGCATGTTGTGGTGCCTGGTTTAACTGCCACAGCTAGGCTCTACAGCTATTGGGCATAATTTTCACAGATTCTGGATCTCAGCTCTGGTTCAACACATCTATCACAAACCCCTATCTATCTGTAAATGCCTTTGAGCTCTCCAAGCTCTGCAGTTGTCATCTGTATATGCTCAGCAGATTGCTGACAAATCCCATTGCTCTGAGCTTTGACAGTGAAGGGAATGCCCAGATGTTGAGATATCAGTCCTCTTAGGAAACTTCTAGAGTTGAGACAGGTAGAAAGTACTTGCAGTCTCTTACCATGTGCTTTATTTCTCCCATTTGGTTTGGGAGTGACCACACACCTGACTGAAAAGACAAGAAAAAGCATATCAGGTTGGTCCCTGTTTAGTCTGCTTACTGAGCTCTGGTATCTTCAGGCTTTTGGTTATGAAGCTGTGATATAGCCCCCTCTAAAGCAACTTTTAAGTGTAAGGAGTCTGCTTAAAGGTGAGGTATATCTTTAGCATTTGGTTTTTAATAAGGTTGTTGATGGACACTAATGTCTGCTGGTTTCTGGATATATATTTAGAACTTCAATACTGGAATATTAATTGTAGAAGGGATAAAAGAGGGACTGACACCTATTCCACAGCACCTTCTCTAAGGTATTTCTTGGTGGAATATGTCACTTAGTATTTTAGGTCTCTGTACCTCAGTGCATATGAAAGAAGTCACTGCATGATTTTCTAAGATACAGAGAGAATGATTAATAATGAAAAAAAATCTGCATTGAATGTTTTAGATGTATTTCCTTTGCATCTTTGTGGGGCTTTCTTGGGAGGCTGTTTCCCAAGGGGTGTTAGCTATCCACCCTCGAGGCTCACCACAGTGAAAAGCTAAAGGTATGATTTTTCAGTTCTTACATTTTCCTGCAGTTATTTGAAGCCTAATCCTGCAAGTGTGCACATGTCAGAGTTAAATTGGTCTTCCAGGCTTTTTTTTAAAGGACCAGGTCCTTCATGTTTTACTATTGCTGGATTACTTTTCTCATCTACATCTTGAGTAGTTCTTACTCATTGATTCACTTTTTTTCTTGGACAGCAAAACTATAGCAGCTAAATATCAGGAAAACTTTTAATCAGAATACCTCTTTATTCCTCTGTGTTTTCTGTTTGGTTTGAAATAGATTAATATTTTTACATTTATTAATCAAGGAAGTTTAAGGTCTTCCTACCAAGGAGTTGCCTGCTTTGAAGTAGATGAGTTTTTTGCTATTGTAAGGGCTTGTTCACAGTAACTGATAAGAATTTGGTATTAATGAACATCTTTACTGTAGAATGGCACCCTGTGTTGTTGCAGTCAGCACAAGTGCTGCAGAGTTGTTGGAGGTCATCATGTCCAAGGCGTTCAAGAACATTATCCTGAAATGTCTCAGCAGTTTCATACACTCAGCCATCTGTGGGCAGTCCTCATTCAGTGTGTGTTCGAAAAGTCCGTAGCACAGCCTGTCCCTGGTCTCCACTGAGTGGTTAGCCATTACTGCAATATAAATAACATTCATCATCCTTTAGCTTGGCAGGTAATAGCCGTACTGGGCCAGAGAGTGTGGGGCTTTCTCAGAAAGGAAGACTGAATCAAAAGTCCGCAATACTGCTATTATGAGTACTGACCTCAATAAGTTAATTTTGAGGCTGACAGACTCAGATGGGTGAGGGCAGCTTGGCCTCTCAGCAAAACCCTGAGCATCCCTGGCATACAGTGATATGTTTTGAGGTGCAGAACCCTGTTCCTCCCCAAACTCTCTGTTTCACTTGGTGGTTGCAGCCTGCTGTAATGGACGCAGCTGCAGCAGCGATGCACATCCTGGGCTGTGCATGCAGGGTAAAGAGTGCCCACTCCCTCTGCAGCTTTGCTTTCATGCCTGCCTCATTTCCTCGCCTGTCTTCAGTTCTCAACCTAGGCAGGAGGGCACTGAAAATACTGTAAAAGGGGAAAGTGTGAATGAGAGAGGTTAATGCAAACCCCTATGTCTCCATCCCCCAGCTGCCTGCCAGACCTGCATCATGGACCTCTTGTAATGAGCCTGGGTGAAACTTCCTAAGGTGAATTCTTCAGTAACTTAGAGATTTTG